>JAHZMW010003024.1:0-10608 GCA_027743745.1 Alloscopus bannaensis
AGGAAAGAGCTTCTCTCTCCGGCTTGGTAGTAATGAGAGAAAGATTCCCATTGGAACTCGTGTGCCACACACACTTTGCTTTGATCTGCAAATGAGTCCAGCAAACGAGAGCTGAGATGCCCGCCCACACGCGTAATTGCACAGACAGAATGTAGTCGCTGCTGCTTTCACGCCAAAGCTGGAGGACAGAGAACCACTCTCATTTCTTACCATTCTCGTTACACTCCACCACCAAAGCAACTATAGCTGGAATGAAAGAGACAACACGAGATTAGATGCACACATGCAAACGAGAGTATATCAAGAGAAAAGTACATACAAACTGGGAAGGATACACAACGAAAGAGGGCGGATAGAGGAAAATATTTTCCCAACACTTATTTCAATTCCAAATACATACATAATACGGATGTGTGAGTGCACACAAACTAACTGCCTTTCCCAGTAAATGCCAGCGAGCCACCATATTCAATTCTCGCATTTCTCTCGAGTGTACAGCAATGATAATCAGTAATCTGGAGAGTTCTATAGACGCTTCTCGTGGAATTCGGTTGTTCCACGTAATATCTTCGGGATGCGGGTGTGTGTGCATATGACTCAACTTAAATTGAGGCTTATACAACCTGCACATTAAATGCGTCCTATAGGACAATAAGAGGGAGAAAGTACTTTGGAGTTTAATGATTTAGACATGTCAACTCATATCTTCTGGCATCACATGGAAATTCACTTTAATATTCGTCATCATCATCATGATCATTATCCCCACATATCCACGTCTTCTTTTATGAACAATATTCGCCCTTCCTGAGTCACAACGAAATGCACGTGGATAAAACGGAGGAAGAGAATCCAACTAAAACTCATCCCATTTGCGTTAGGCTCATCATCATTCTCTTTCTCTCTCTTTCTCTTACTTTCATAAATGTCCCATCAAAATTTGTAACTGTATTTACCAACCGTGTACTATATCGTCTTGGTATGACGTGTGTGAGTGTGTGTCTTCTCTACTAAGACACATGTGAGTATTAAATGGAAAGAAAACACAGAGAGAAAACCGAGAGGAAAATGAATTTGGCACGATGTCAGATGACGATATGAAATGGGAGTGGAAATGAAAATGGGTTTTAGGTAACTTAATACCTTGAAATAAAAAGTGGAAGAAGTGAGTACGTTAGTCATACAAACATTTCTTGGGTGTGCAAGCAACTACGTATAAACATGTAAATGCAAAAGTATTCAGTTGGTGTGTGCGTGCACACTGCTGTAATCGTAAACAGACATTATTACAGTTTACTCGCATGTGACTAAACTAATCCTGAGGATTTAGCGTATTTAGTAGTTTACGTACGTTTTTATTTCTTGTCGTATTTTATTTATTTCCCGGCCGTCTATTTTTCAGGATCTTGTTGTCTTAAAGAAAGAAATGAGAAAAGACAAATATATGAGATGTAATGCAGCATAGCTGAGAGGATAGTGTACTATTAAATGGGATCAACAATGACAGCGAATCAGCAGAGAAGAATCGTCAACGTTTTCTACAAAAAATGACATTAGTATAACATTGGTGAAGAAATTAAGACACCCTGAGTCTTGATTCAAACTGCGCGCATAAAAATGTGAGTAGCTTGTCTATCGTAGATACGACACATGATAAACCCCGTTAAAATAAGTACCAGTAACACTAACTACATCATACTTACAATATTTTGCAAAGTCATGGCTAACATTAAGAACGTAAATGGCATGAGCAGGTTCATTAGGTTCATATACCGAAGAAATTAAAGTTTGTTCCAACAGTTCGTGTTGATGATGTGGACGGTTATTTTTTCTAATCAATACTCTAAAGTGACATTTTTCCAAGGGCGATCTTCTCTTTTTATACATTGACTGCGACTGTGATAATCATCACAACCGATAAAACTTTTCGGAATAAAAGACCCAGCTTCTGCGCATATATTACCTTNAAGGGCGATCTTCTCTTTTTATACATTGACTGCGACTGTGATAATCATCACAACCGATAAAACTTTTCGGAATAAAAGACCCAGCTTCTGCGCATATATTACCTTAAGGGTACAGCCGAACAGATCTGAAATGAATTTCTACTTAATTCATTTTTTACTCCGCTAAAATATTAAAGTTACCCATAAAAACTACGTGGTTCCTTCAACAGATAAAAAACTGATTTACTTGGCCTTGTGAAAATACAACCGTAATAGTTGTCCGATTGCATCAATCGTATAGCGAGGATTTTTACAAATTCAACCTCGCCTTAATATTGCTGCTTCGCTGGGCAAAAGACAGAAAAGGTCTTTCTATACTTTTTTTCTCACAAAAGATTTTCGATTCTGAGAGAGCGAATAAGGCAATAAACAAAATCGGATATTGTACACGGTGTATTGGCATGTGTGTAGAAAAGTGTATTGCACTTTGTTATTATGCATCTTTTTTCAGCTTTACACACAACATGGATGACGCACCCGTGCCCCATTTTTTGTCCCATTTTTTTCTCGTCTCTCATCTGTCCTGATCATAACCACAAAAAATTGCATAATGTACACAATTGTCAAAAGAAAGGGAAGGGTACGTGAAACCGTATTTTTTATATTCAGCTGCTACTTTCCTCTTTTCTTTGCCACCTTATCCCAGGGAGAGAGGACACTCGACACAAGACCCTGCACAGAGATACGCTCATTAGCATATGTAAAGACTGTAGTTTTTTAACAATGACAACCTTTCCCAACAATATCACTTTTTTATTTATGCACATGATGTGATCTAATGCTCATTGAGGTAGAGAGGTGCATAAAAGTGAATTATCCTGCTGGATGAGATACAAAAAACCGTGCATAAAAAATTGTGCCTGCTACGATCATCATGATGACTAGGCATAAAAAACTCGAGACCCTTTTCTGGCCTGGGATACTTTTTTATCATAATTTTAGTGTATGAAATGGTTTCTGTCACATTAGAAATCCGAGTCCCTGGAGGCTACGGTGGAGTTCAGAAGTACAAACTAAATTTCGCCGTGAGATCATCGAATACCAGAAGTTGGCTAATGTCAGTCGATCACTTGAAGTGTTCAAAGGTGGCAAGTACAGAGTATCCAGAGGATGGCAAAGGAGAGTTCTCAAGAACTTCACGTGTGTGCTCCATGTTTCTCCTGGAAAGTTATGTACAAGTGATTGTTTGCAGTTAGTTAAGCAAAATTTCCGGAGTTGTGTGTTTTTTCCAGGAAGAAATGAAGGAGGTTGCACTTAAAGGTTACAAAGTTACGAAAGGAGGAGATCGATTTAATTTCTTAAAACAACATTTAATCCTCAGAATAGTGAAACATTGGAGTACAAAAGAAGAGGAAACTAGTGAAACAGGTTCGTTCAGCTTTCTCAGTTTCTTTCCCAACTTTTTTTCTATCTTAAGGATAGCACGTAATGTAATTAAAAAAGTTCAATGTCCTTTCTCTCCACTCTCGTTGCAATCAGCTTTTTTTCGAGGGTTCGTTGTTTAAGAGAAAGAAAAAAAAAGTTAATAGCATTTGTGGCACTAACTTTCACAAACTTCCCATTTTCTCTGTCTCCGGCATCCATTGGCTCCCTGCTTTCAGCAGTCTTTGGGGAGTTTGGTTTATAGAGGTACGGAGTTTTCCCCACGACGCGTTTTGACAGGGAGGAAAATTACTTTATAGAGTCGTAACAAAGATGTTGTCTAATAGGATCTTGTCCTCAGTGGCTTTAATTAGTGAGTTTGGTAATCTGAACGAACTGTGTTTTGTCATATAATGGTTATGAGTTTCCGTAAAAGAGTATATATACCTATATATATTATATATAATTGGAAATCGGGAGCAGGAAGAACTAGTTTAGTGTCTTCCATCCTACAGTGCGTGTTACGTAGATATGAAATTTTGAGAGTAAAATGCAAACTTTGCAACGTAGACAGGCATGTCGCAAGATATGTGGTATATGCGCGTTTTTTGTCATTTTTTAGATAGTAATATAATAGATTACAAATAAAACAGGTGAATCACTGACCTGGTCTTTGGAGGGATTAATGTATTTGGATTATTTACGTTAGCTTTGTCCTTTAGAGTACTAGCTTCTCTACGTTCCCTTTACAGTAGTGACTCATCATTTGTAAATATCAAAGCAGTATAATTGTCATACAAATAGTCGCACTCAACGTCAATTCTTTTCTTCATAGCCATCCTCACATTTAGCATTTTGACATTGGGCAACTATGCAAATCAAGAGGGATGTTCCTCCTTTCTTGATAATTTATACCCTGCCTGCATACAAATACAAAAAACTGTTGATGACAATTAGTGTCGCAACCAAGCCGAAAATAGAAAGCTCCACATTAAAAACAGAAGAGAAGGATATGTCTGGTGAGTGTGAAACTTGACAATTTATTTTCTTTTATCAAACCTTTGGAAATGAGGATGTGTCTCATCCCATCATCACGACCTAGACAATTCTACACTGAGTGAAAAGAGAGAAAGAGAGCTAGTCTTGTTAGCTTTCTGATTCGTTCCTCGTTAATAATGAGACGTAATAAAAACAGCAGGGTCTCTCTTCCTTTTCGATGGTATTTAGTCAAGCCCTTGTTTAATTTGCTCATCTGCATAAAATTTCCATACTCAACACTTCACTTACGAGTTGAGTTCCCCTTTCCTCCAGTTTTCCAGCTTAGGAAGGCACACGACGAGCGTGTATCTCTCCCATCACGCCATCAAGCTAAATCCTTAAAAACATAATAAAAGCCGTATATTTGTATACGTCATCCTCTATCTCTCTGCAAAGAGCAGGAACAATTATCCAATTATTCAAATTGCTGTGTTCATCAAAGCGTCTGTGTGTCTAGCTTGTTTTTCCGAATATCATTGGCTCTTCGGGTTGTGATCATGATCATGATGAGGCACACAGGATTCCAACATGGCTGCCACCCACAACTCTGCTTCACATTCAACAAACTCTCTCACACACATGCCTCATCCAGTTCGTTCTTTCTCCCTATTTGCCTCCTTCATTTTTTACTTCAATAAACTTCCATTCTCTCTGGAGAAACTCATCAGTTGCGCTGCGAGTCCTTAAATAAATATAATTAGACTCAAGCACCAATAACTTTTAATCGTACAAATAACAGGGAGCTGGGGACTCCATAACCCTCAATAAGAATCATCGCCTTCCGTTCCCATACTTTCTCGTACTCAATAACATACCTCTTGTTTCACAAATTTAGAAACTTTATCTTTACCTACGTGTACTTTGTGAGGACTTGATGAAGTGCTCTCCAGTCTCGAACTGCCAGATGTAAAGTTGAGAGAGGTAGAGAAAAAATTTAATAGTGTTGACTTTCCACTCGAGTCATTCCTAGTTTCTGGAATTAATTAAATCAACTTCCAAACGAGCTGGGACTATACTCTGTTTTCCTACGGAGATACAAAACATTTTTATGAATCATCCTTGTTGACTTTGATGGGTAGTGGGAGAGAAAGTGAGTTATGCTTTAATTATAATAATTATTGGAAACGACTGAAGCTTTTACTCGGCCCACAGTAATGCTTCCCTGAAATTCGATCTATAGACTGGCATACTTTTCACAAAAGGGAGTTGATTGTATTTTTCCTCTTCTCAAAAGAAATCATGTTTCTTCCAAAAATACAGCAGTGTATATTAGATGCGCATACGTTACGTAGCTGTGGAATTACCTTCGCTCTCTGCGACCGTACTACGCAGTAAAAGCACTCGAAATAATAATTATTCAAGTCATTTCGCGTCTCAGATGCTTTTTCTCTCATGTCTTACATTTCTCCTACGTTTTTTTCCCGTTTTCACAACACAAGATCACACATCATAAGCAGAACACCCGCTCAATTCTCATCAACTCGTCTTCTTCCTTCATCACCATATCTCATCATCATGTTTGACTCTCTCTCCATCAGAACGACTGATTATATTCGCTTCGAGTCACACACTTATTGCAATGACTTTTTCCTGTTTTCGTACCACTTCTATCTATATTTTTAAATAGTTCGTTTTCCTACGAGGCGATTGTATACATACATAGTTCTATACCTCTTCTTTCTCATTCTTCCAAAAAAAATCAACGAAACCACTTAAATTTTTTTTCTTCATAAATTACGTGAGATCCTCCACACACAAGCGTGACGTGTGTAGGAAAAGTACGAGAGTATTAATTTTTCCTCTTTTCTCATCGAAGAGAATGCACGTGACAGTTTAGATTTTTTTAGTAATTTCCTAAAAAACCTTTATTCCTGGCTCTCCGCACTTGTACCAGGAATATATGGTTGTGTAAAAGTGTGAGCCAACAGCATAGTTTTCACACGAGAGTTTTTTTTTTCAGAGTAAGAGGATGATTTTTTCCGCAATACATTTTTTTTTATATTCTCACGTGTATGCGAAAAGCATATCTGCTCAGGATTCTCTATCATTCCTGCTTCTGATGATGATGACTACACGGTAGTTTGGTGGTGATGATGACTGGGATGATTATGTGAAGAAAATAAAATATCTACTTACACATACACGTAGCTACCTCGCGAACCTCGTCTCACATACGTACTTTTTCCTTTATTAGAATGAGTCCCAAAAAAATCTTGATGATACAAAAATTCTTCTTTTCTCTTCTCTCAAGCACCACATCATCATCAAGATAGTGGATGAAAAAAAGCTAGGGAAAAGAAATTTCTCTCATTCAAGATGACATTCTACACATTGCACATACACACACACACACACTTTGTGCCAAAATGAGGGTCCATACACTTATAAAAAGAAGCAGGAAAAATGAGCTGAGAGAGAGAAACGCTTCAATGAGATCGAATAATTGAAGAACCACGCCTTGCCTTAAAAAAGTATAATTTCATTCCGAGGAGGAAAACATACGGCGTGCTCGACTATACCACATTTTTATAAGGGAGTACATTCTCGTTCATTTGCGATCCTCACATATGCTCATCACATCACTTCCGATCGATGTACTTAACATTAGAGCACCACATCCATATACATACGTTCATATGTGTGTGTCGGTATGTGTACCGCCCAATAAGAGTAAAAAACTTGACGGTAAATACTAGTTAAGTCTTTTCTCTTTCCCCTTTCTCTTTCTTGTGTGTTTGAAGCAAGAAGATAAGAGAAAGACGCTGATGATGACTGTAGTGCGTATAGATGTATAGCGTTGAGAGAAAGTTTTTATCTAGGAAATACTACGATGACGATCTTCCTCTTATGCATGCACGCACACACAGCGTAGTTAAACCCATTTCGAGTACAGACACATGTGTGGAGGAAAGCGAAAGGACGCTATTTTTCTTCTCTTTATATAATCCCACATATGATGACTTTTCCCTCTTCCCTTAAGTTAGTTAATGCAAAGCAGTGACTAAGCGATCGATACGCGGAGAAAAGAAGGGTGTATTTTACACTGACATTTTCCTCTTGTTTTGTCTCAGTGAAGCAGCACAAGTTTACAGAGCGGTAGCAGCAGGGTGATTTTTTTCTGTAGTTACCCGGATTCGGATATGTGGTGGTTGTTAGTACAGCGGTCGTAATGAATTGGAAGCCATTTTGTTTGCGAGACACAGAGACACACACATGTGTGTTTGTATGTAATCAAGGGAGAAAATATGCATGTGAGTATGTACCGAGGATGTAGTCGTATGTGCTGCGTACGCAATATAAATTGCACATTACTCGGATGCAAGTATAACGCTAATGCAAGTATATAGTCTATACGGAAAATGTGCGTTTACGAAACGTATACAAAAATATGCATAATATGGGAGGGTGTATAGAAGTATAGAGAGTTAAACATATAATCTTGGTGAGGAGATATAGTATTAAAGTGGTTCATAGAGAAAAACAAGAGAGATTGTGTGTGTGAGAAAAAAAAAAAATATTTGTAACCAGGCCTAACTTCCATTTCTCCCCTTCACTTCACTCCGTCCTCATCCAGTTCCGTTACCTCTTTTCTCCCATTAAACAGACTTCTCCTCCTACAGACTAGCATAAAGTATGGAGGGTGAAATTGTGCTGTCCCCTACCCAAAAAAAACAATATACGTGTAGAATATATGTTTGTGTGCATTTAAAAGTGGGACCTGAGAGTTGGGTGAGCACTTGTTCCTTTGCTTATGGTAGTATGCATTATGAATACTGCCCACTATTGGTAACTTGTGACTATGTATTATGAAATCATAGGACAATCAGACTAATTTGAGATACTGTAAGTGTACGAACAACGCCTATAGAATACTGGACAAATGAAATGCTAAATGTAGCACCGTGAACATTCGGTTAATGTGATGGTCTTTGCCGATGCTTTGCTTTTTTTTGGAAGTCAAGATGCTACAATAAAAATATAGGTTGATACAATAGACGGGAGAAAGTCGATTTTGGAACCAAGATTGGAAAATTATATAGCTTGTGTATCTTTGCGTTTAAAAGTTGGAAAAACTTTGCGTTTAAAACCGCCGCCACTTAGTTCTTCGATCTGGTTATTTGTGAGTTCAAACTTTTAACAGTTACGTCCGACTCTGACGCGAGTCATCACAAAACCAACAAGTTCCAATTCGTTTACATCATGTCGCTCCAAAGCGGCGAACAAATTAATCGAGGAGATACTGAAAAACTGAGTGCTTATAAAGAAATGCCAGGGAGAAAGAAGTCCGTTAACAGCAGTACACACTTTGTGTGCTGCCTACCACTATAAATGATTGCGACAGTGAAGGAAAAACCATTATCTGTGGACGACAAGAAATCTTCGAAACAAGGAGAGCCCACAAAATAACGAGAGAAAAGTAAAAATTTCTTGATCAACCAATACACAACCACTCGAAATCATATATCTGTAAGACACCAAAAAAGTAGACAGCAATAAAATGTCCCCCACAGTCAAAGCATGCTTCTTTAACTTTTCGTGTAATTCTAGTTAAACTCCTGCCTCTAATACAAACCCATACATCTCATACAAAAAAACGTGATATAAAAAACATCACAAAAAACAGGGAGCAGAAAGCAAAGAGGCAATAACTCTCGTAAAGATTTGCTCGATCGGTCTGCATTAACTACGACGTTTTTATATACACAAACACATGTACCATGCATTCTCATGGTCGAAAAAAACTGTAGAGTTGTACAAATGCACACTTTTTGTATGACTCTCATATACACGTATGCTTCCCTCAAGAATTATAGAAAAGGCCATGATCTTTACGGTGCATTCTATTACATTAGATTATCAAGAGAGAGAAAGAGCCACTTGGTCGCAGTACAAAAAAGAAACTGTCGCACCAGACAAAAAGGTACATAACACTTGTAATAGTATCCATCTAAAGTCAAGAGCTAAAACACATCAAATATGCTCCTCTTGCTGTGTTTTGTATAAGAATACTTCTTTCTCTCAGCATATTCGGTGTATTACACAGTTGTACCCTTGTGTGTGTTAGTTGAGTGGAAAAGAAGAAAAATCGACCAACACAAACCTGGCCGACACATGGAGAGAGAAAAAAGTTTCACATCTTCCATCCTCGTGGTGGTGTGTTCCCATTGGAATGTAGAATGTGATTGCTTTCCTTAATAGCAGGCAACTATCGTCATGAAAAGTAGTACAAGGGAGTCTCGGCGAGAATAAGGATCTTCACTGAAATATGCTTTGTTAAAAACTCGCTCTCTCGTCTTCGCGTAAGTATATGAGGGAAAATAGTTTTCATTTCGGTTGCTCTTATGTTTTTTTTTGTTTTCTTCTCTGTTGTAGTTGGTGCCATTGTCGTAATAAACGTTTCTCTGTATAAAAAAGAGGAAATGCCAAAACCAAGAGAGAAAATGCTCATCTAAACTTTTACTCTCTTCTGCTCCCTGTATGAGTGTAGTTGTAGTCGTGTGTGTTTGGGAATTAAACGAGAAATATTTTTAGGGCCCGATAAATAATTGCCTTGGCGGTCCTCTCTTTCTTGTCTTTACAGTGTATACTACAGCAATAAGCAGGAAATAAGCGGAATGACTGTTCATTGACTTTTTTCTCGCCGCCATTTCTCTCCTTCTCTCACTGGAAAATAGTATATACTTGATGTTTCTTAACTAAATACTAAAAGTACAATCGTTGAATTGCTCTTTCCCTCTATCCCCAGCATTTCTAACAAAAATTGCCCCTTCAAAGGTAAAAGGAAAAATAAGGAGGGAAAGCCACTTTACTTTTTTTGCTTCGGTTCATATTATGTGGACATAATGTGTACTGCCCGTAAATGTAATGTGTATTCGGTAGCTGGGCGAGGATGAAAGTAATCTTGACAAAAGTAGAAACGGACGCTGCGTAATATAAAACTGAGAGAGAGAAGAAAAGCATTAAATGTGGAAATGACCCTCTGTGGTATTTCTTTTGTTTTTCATTTCAAACCAACTAACCCAAAGAGGAGTGGTCTTATTTCACTTCCTTTGTTGTTGCTATTATTGTCCTTGACTCACAGTATGAAAAACTAACATGAGCGTGTGTACTAAGGGAAAATGAGAAAAGGTCCGGGAGACTTTTGTCGTCCGCTCTATACCGTCAAGTATTACACAATGAGAAAATTGTCCACGATAATTTG
>JAHZMW010003025.1:0-16279 GCA_027743745.1 Alloscopus bannaensis
CTGCTTACTTTCAGCGAAATCGGTGACAAAAAAGTTGCGCCAGGAACATCTTTAATTAAAGTGGATTCGACTTTACTTGATAATTCAATCCATTATTTTATTTGAGAAAAAAGAGGTTTTGAATTTTAGCCTCGTCTATTTTACTGGATGCATGATGATCATTTCCTGGGAGCTCTTGACAATCGTCACCGTTTTTGAGACGGAAACCCTGCATTTAACCAACTGGATTTTATTCCATCTTCGTCATCTCCATGGTAAAGCATATTTCTTAATACGTGTACTGACTTGAAAAAAATGTTGGCAAAGGACATACCAATTTGTTATTGTGACATTGGCAAGTTGCCGAACCCTAAAAATATTTTTTGGAATATAGTTGCATATCAGCCGACCTACGATCGAAACTGGAAACAAGAGGGCTCTACTCATAGAAGTAATTGGTTCTGGAATACTTTTTGGTCACTTTGGCATCTTCTGTCTGCTAACAGCTTATATTTGTGTGTTTCCACGCAACCCTTGCGGTGTCAGCTACCATTTGCCCGAAAATGACCAAATTTTCACCTTCATCTTCTCGTTTATCCACATAGCTACTTGCGGAGTTCAGTTCTTGTCTTGAACGCGGCCTTTCTTATTTTTGGATTATTCCTTGTCAGTGCTTATTTGATTCCGTTTTTAGTCCTGGAATTTCAACTAGGAAAACTCACATATAAATCAAGATCCGAGCTGAGAACCCTACCAACATTTCACACCGAATATAGGGCAATGCAAATTTTAGTGGGAATGATTAACAACGTGTTCGGGATTTTCATTGTGCCTTCTCAAATGCTCGTGACGAAGCTCGTGGTCTTTTCTGGTTTCCAACTGGCAACAACGTTGGAACGATTTCCACCTCACCATTGTTTCTATAGTGGCAGGCTTGATGGTTGCTGTGGTAGTGGTTTGGAGTACTATTTTGATGGCGGCCGGCTATTTGAACTTACTTGGAAAAAATATCTTGATATCTTGGAAACGACATAGGTGGTCTGATAGGCGCCAGCAAAGATTGATGAGAAAGTTTGCAAAGTCCTGCAAGCCCGTTGTGGTATGCTACGGCAGGGCTTATAGGATTACAGTGTTGTCTGTTTTGAAATTTATTAGGGGGTTGTCCAGGGGCATTTGTAGGGCACTACTTACTCTTGGTGATTGATAAATGAGGTTGCACAGCGCTGCGAATTTTACTTAGAGATGTTATATATCAAAAACGTACTGCAACCTCACTACTGTCAGTAACCGTTACTCGTTTTTAAATTAATTTTAGCATTTCAAATAGAAAAGCATTTCGTATAAAAAATTGGCAGGAAATCTTTTTGAGATAACAAGTTAAAAAAGCATGGTTTATGTAAAAATTAGGCAACTCCAATTTAAAGCCCGAACTTTCCCGAACAAGACCAATTTTCGAGGAAATGTGAACAAACAAGTAAAACTTAGCTTTTTAATGTGCAATTTCCCAAAACCTGATGTTATTTTATAATACTACACCATGCTTTCTTGTACTTGTCTACCAACAATGTAATTCCAGCCTTTTAAGATTGGGATCGAAAATAATAACTAGTCTACATAATTGGCTTTGAATATGTAACTTGGTTCTTTCCTCCAGCCCGACTTCATACCACCTAAGTAGTGGGAAATTGGTTGATTCAAGCCCAGATCAAACGGATTTCGATTATAAACCAATTAACCTACTTTCTCCGAATCAATAAAAAAGGGTCGATCCCCCTTTATTGATTTTGTGAGGATGGACCCACATAAAATCGATAAATTGCATCTGCGAGGGTGTAATTGCATCCGCGAGGGTATGATCCGAAAATGTGAAAATCATCTAGAAGGTTTCATGCAATTTGCCAATTAAAATTTTTGCAAAATGCACGTATGCAAAAATAAATGCGAAAAATTTCATCAGTGAGGGTAAGGAAAAATCCGGAAACGTGACAATATGACAAAACAAGATATAGATAGAATCTCGTGCAATTCGCAAATCGCAATATTGCAAAAAAATCGCAAAATCAAATCTATTTACGGAAAATGGTAAAACACATACAAAATTTACTTAAACACTCGCAATGCGATTGAAAACGCTGCATAACCTCTTTAGAGTGGTTTAAAGACCTCCTGTTTATCGTCAGATATTCGCAAACTACTTTAATACAATAAATTGCCTGCAATTTATTGTAAAAAATCACTGGAAAAAAACTTGAGGTGTTTTTTCTGGGGATTTTTAGGCTGCAAAGTCGCGATTTCATAGAAAGAGTGATGGCGCAGCCCGAGAAGCGAGAACATGTGAACAAGTGAGCATGGACTTGCTTCGAACCAAGAAACATTTTTGTGCATTGTCGCACTAACATTCATGCATGGCATGTCAAAGATTAGAAGGAAAAAGAGAATATTAAAGAATGGAAAGTGTATTTAATGAACTGGTTTCAATCAAAAACAACACGGACAGATTAAACAAAATAACACAAGTAAATTTTTGAGACGTGTATGTAAACTTTTGGTTGGAATATTCCACCCAGAAAACATACTCATCCCCCAAATTTACATGTTATTTTATTTTTACAGTTTCATTTGGGGCAAATTTTTTATAGTTGTTGATGAGACACCTGAAACAATAAAAAAAGAAACATTATTTTCAGTTCAACCTAAGTGATATGAAAACAAAAAAGAGAAATATACTTACATGGCACAGGCTTTGGTCCATTTTCTCTCTCTTAGTTTGGCAAGAAAACGTTCTCGGCATTTAAAAATTTTGATGTCGCGGTGGGGATCAGAGTTTTTGATGACCCGACCACGACGTCGTCGGTTGTCGAACCCCTTGTCCAAAGCAGTAATCTCCTCGTCAGCGTTGGCCTTCTTGGGAATTCGGGGCTGGAAGCATATGAATAAAGAAATATTAGTGTACGTAATGGTTTGTAACAAACAAAGACTTTACAAAGCAAATCTTACAAGTTTAATATATGCAGCAGCAAACTCGTAAATTTTGACTGCTTCCAAAAATTTCATTTGGAATATGGGATTTTGGGTATTACGTAGCCATGGTTGTTCAGGGTAAAGAAGACGAACAATCATATTCAGCAACTCGGGAGTTTTTTCAGGTTTAGAATACATATAATTCTACCAAGTAAAAACGTACTTCAGTATCAGAGCACCCAACATGCATAATATATAGAATAAAATATGATCTTACCAACGAGGAAAAATATTCGGCCATGGTTTTGGAGCTAATAATATGAGACAAAAATAACAACAAACCAAAGTGCTAAGAGTCAGCATATTGAGCAAAACGTGCAACAAAATCATCAACAAAAGTTCGGATTCGAGACAGTCTTCTAAAATGATAATCCTGCCAATCATTCTCGCTTTCCAAATCAATGGCGGAACCTCGACACGTGGGACAGAAAACGCGATGCCATTGAACTTGACCTCTGTATTTTTGCATGTCAGCCCAACGAATCCAACAGCTTTCACATATTAGGTGGGTGCATTTGAGCTCCACCGTCTAGGACAAGATTCAGTATCTACTTTATTCATCCTTGCACTTTCAAATGCGATGAACCAATTTTAAAATACCTGATTGGACGGTTCGTGACAAATACAACATTTGAAATGTTGTAAGAACAAAAGCCAGGCCGATCGAAACAGTTTTTTATAATCTTGCTGATCACTTTCACCAGTAGCCACCGCTGAATCGGATGTTTCTACAGCAGGAGAATCATCATCGTCTAGAACTATCTCCATGGGAACATTCTGAAGTTCGACAAACTCCACCGCTTCTGGAGCTTCAACTGAAGGATCATTTGGAACTTCAAGGGCGACGGGCAACTGATTCACACCAATCTCCATGAGAGCTCGTCGAGAAGTGTTACGACTAGACACTCTTAATCGATCATCGTAGAATGTCGTCAAATTCTTCACACAAAGGTAACGATCGTTGAACGGCGATCGAAACCGCGGTCTTCGCCTTCCGCGACGAAGGGCGACTCTTCTTTCGTCGTAGTAAAATGCAATAACGCGATCAAGCGCCACCTCCAGCAAGTTAAAGAAACCGTTGCCTTCTCGACGAAAGTATTCAATGGTTTCGCGGACACCTTGCCGTCTTCGAACCCTGCACGCAAACTCATCTAGCCTGTCTCTCACTTCAATAAATCTAAATCGATCATCCGGATTTTCAAACGGGAGAAGACCAAAGTTGGCTACTACTTCCAATGCGGCAGTTAGTGCGTCGGGATTTTCAAAGCTCTCATGCTCAAGCATTTGAAATCGCAATGGTCCAAGTTGAAGCAAGTGACGAAGAAAGCCACTCTGTTGTTCCACAACCGAACCCATCTATAAAATGGAAATGTCTGTGAAATTATTTTCAGTCAAAGCGCAATAGTTAAAGCAGACGCAATGGCAAGCGTGAAGCAAAAGTATTTCAACACTCGTCTTTCTGGCTCATATAGTGGTCTACATTCTTTTTACAAACATAGAAAGTTACAGATTCCACTAAAACAAGTGAAAGAAGAGTTGCTAAAGCTAAAAGAATATTACGCTTTTTTACCAGCTAGAAAAAGATTCAAAAGAAGAAGAGTAGTGTCACATTTTGCAGGGGTCATATATTGTAGTGATTTGGTGGTTCTTTCTCCAAAATATTTCAAAGATAACAAGCCCTATAAGTACATATGCCTTTTTATTGAGTTATTTTCGAGAAAAATGTATGCATATTGTTTAGTTAGCAAGAAACCAAAATCAATCATAGGCGCAATGAAAAAACTATTGAAGGACATCATCAGACCTCCAAGCTTCTTATACACTGATCAAGGTGATGCTAAATACATAAAAAAAATTTGATATTTTCCAAATAACAAGTATTCTTCATTTTAGGAAAGGAGTATGTGGCAAAAGAAACAGTATCATTTCTGAGCAAGAATAACATCCATCTGTACCACACATTTTCCGAGCACAAAGGTAAGTACTTGAGATCGAAATGGATCAAACCCGATGAAAACCGATGGAAACCGATGAGGTTTCATCAGAATATTGACTGTTTCAGCTAGCCCCTGCGAAAGATCCATAAGGACTTTGTTTGAAATGCTCAGCCGCATTTTTGAACACAGAAAATCATTAAAACTAAAAGACGTTCTAAAGAATGTGGTTGCCAACTATAACAACAAAGTTCACAGGAGCCATGGACTCAGTCCTAATGAAGCAATTAAACCAGAGAACCACGAACGTGTTTGGCAAAAACTTTACGGTAAACTTGAAAAGAAGCAACCACCTCGGTATAAAATCAACGATCGCGTTCGTATATCAATTGTGAAGCGACAGTTTGAGAAAGGTAAGTCAAACTCGTTCAGTACTGACAGAGCACATTCATAAACACAGTTTATTTTAATGTTTGCTACAGGTTATTCCAGAAGATTTTCGGATGAGATATTTTGGATTGACAAAGTCAAGCTGACTACACCAATTACATATGTTTTGCGTGATGGTCAAAACCAAGTTATAAAAGGCTCTTTCTACAATTTCGAAATCATTCCAGCTCCATAATGGATCAGATTCAAAGTCACTACATTGTAGTGTCAAGTGAAGACGTTCTCCGGAATAATTTTAGCGCAAGCAGTTCGGATTTCACGACGATATTTAGAACACCACTTATTTTGGATCGTGATATTTTTGAGGTAGGCTTGGCAGAGCTAATATATTCACCAATGACCAAGGTCTTTGGATACAAGGACAACGATAATGAAATTTTAGTTTTGAATCAACACTTTGAAAAAATAACTTTAGACTTGATAAAGAACACAAATTTCGACTTGGATATCGCCAACTTTAATAAAAACAACCGTGATAGAAGCATCTCGGTGAGTATTCAAAAAATATCATATGATGGAAAAACATACTACGGAATTAATCACCAATACGGTGAAAACTATGGAATTCAGCTTAGTGAAAAGTGTAAAGCTTTGTTAGGGTTTGAAAAGTTGGAATATATGGAGCAAGACATCACCGCTGAAAATGCCTTCAATCAGACAAACTATGATTCTATACAAAAAAGTGACACTGTGCAAATAATTGTGTTCCGACCAATAAACGAAACAAGGTTGACATTAGGAGAACCACACGAGCATTCATTAGAAGGATTTGTATCGGTTGTCAATGAGGCCTTGTTAGAAAACAAGTTTACAGATTTGCACTTTATCGCTGACGAAGGCATTCTAAAAGTTCAATCAGAAAATTTAAATTACAGCATAAAATGTAGTCCTCAAATTTGTAATATGCTTGGAACAGATGAAACTCTTCTTCCTGGGTTTGAGACTGAAGAATTTGATATTTTTAAAAGTAATTCCAAGTTGATAGTTTTATCTGACATTGGTTCTCCTCAAATTCTTAATTCTTTCCGTGAGAATGTTCTACGCGTGTTACCACACTACAGATCGAAAGCTCTAGAACATGTAATATTCAACCCCGTGTACTACACACCTCTAAGTCGTTCTAGAATAAACTCGTTGCGCTTACAAATTAAAAACGAAGCTGGTGGATTAGTCCCTTTGAGAAATGATGTGACGTGTGTACTACACATCCGTCCACGTACACTCTAAGTTTATAACGGTCGGTAATTTAGATAGTATAAACTCAGTCTACAGTTTAAGATCAAAGCGTGAGGACAGTGCTCTGAAGTATGGAGTCTGGTTTATTAGCTAATCCGTACCAACGCTTGATACCAATGTCAGCGGCAAAGACGTCTACAAAACCCACTAAAAAGGGACAGCGACGGTCACCGGTAAAAAGTAAAGAAAACAATAAGAAAAAACGCAAGTCAAAGAAAACAACTAGAACAAAATTAGACTTCATAAGTGGTGGTGGTAAAATAAAGAAGCGTCGCCGTTGCGTAAAACCCTGCAAAAGAAAGAAGAAGGGAAAAAAATAATGGAGCCGAAACCTGGACTCGACAATAGTCTGGATATATCTCCAGGACTTGCTGACACAAGCGTGCGTCATGCTTATTTTCAGAAACTCTATCCTCAAACAAGCATTGACGATGCTTCACAACCAATTGTTTTCATGGTATTCAAGTTTTCAAAAACTATTTAAAAAATTATTTATAAATGTGTCGTTGAACTTTATTTTACTTTTTTCCAGAATCGTGGAGTGAAAGGACAATATTTGGATCTCCGCCAGTCGTATATGAGTTTGAAATTTCGTGTAAAAGATATTGACGGAAAAGATATTGCTGAAACCGACAACATCGCGGTTGGGAATTTGTTTGCCGCTACCTGTTTCCAAGAAGTATCCGTGTTTTTAAACGAAGTGCTTGTTTCTTCATCCACCAATTACCCCTACTTGGCTTACCTAAAAGCCTTATTGAGTTATTCAATTGAGTATAAAAACAACGAACTACAAAATGCACTATATAGTTTCAATGAACAAGGAGGAGTGGTCGGAGTCAGCAACAAAAGTTACAAAGCAAGAAAAGATTGGGTGGAGAAGAGCAAGTTGGTCGAGGCCATTGTTCCAATATTCGACGACATATTCTCCATTAAGAAATACATCGTGCCCGACGTTGATTTGAAAGTGAAATTTAAGCGCGCAGATCCAAATTTTTGCCTCATTGGTATCAGCGATGACAACAAACACAAAATTGAGTTTGAAGAATGCATATTGAATTTGCGGAAAGTGGATGTCAGCCCCAACATTTGTAGTTTACACGAAAGGCTGTTTGAGAAAAATGAGTTGGCGTATCCTTTTATCAAAACTGTAGTACGGACGTGTAATTTTCCTCAAGGCTCGGTAAACACTTCTGTGGAAAACGTTTTTAATTCACAAACTCTGCCTGAATTGCTGTGCATCGGCATAGTAACCACTGACAGTTTTAATGGCAAGGTATTACTTGATCCTTTTAGTTTCATGAGGTTGTCCGTAACAAGCCTCCAAGTTCAAATTGATAACCAAACCTCAGATTATTTGAGTGTAAACGTTAGTGACACAGAGTATCTCGCGGCGTTTGATGCCATGATCAGAAATCTCAATTTGAACGGTGTATCAATTGGCTTAAACAAAAGCAACTGGATGCTTGGAAACCAAATTTATGTTTTTAGATTGTATCCCAATGAACAAAACTCTTTTTCTAAAAAAGGAAATCTCTCTATACACGTGAAATTTAGCACAGCCACCAATTCGAGCCTGACTGGCATAATTCTTGGACAAGCAAACTCAATGCTAACAATTGGAAGTAGAGGGATCAACGTTGCAAATACTTTAACATGAATTCTGTTGAACTAGAATTAGCTCTTGGAAAAATTGTACAGGGGAAAGGAATAAAATCTTATGGTGTTTTGGATTCTTCCCATGTAAAATATTTTTTGGATCAAAAGAGTCCAAAAATGTACATTTTTAACACAATGACAGGGCAACCTGGTTTGCATTGGATAGTATTGTATAGTAATAATAATATAGAGTATGAAATTTTTGACAGTTTTGGTCGTAGAGTAGATTCACTGTCCAGTAACTTTAGGACAATTCCTAACAAATTAGAAAACTGCGTAGAATTACAGCAGTCAAATAGTGACGTGTGTGGTAAATATTGTCTTTTTTATGCGTATTATAAGTCGCGACAAATTCCCTACTGTCAGATACTTGGCAGGTTTTCTACAAATAAGTTGACAAATGATGTACTTGTAAATAACTTTTACAATGTTTATATAAAACCTTTTGTATGAATTTGTAAATAAACTTTTAAGATCAATAAAGTTTGGCTGACTCCATAATATTTATTTCAGAGGTTTAAATTTTTCAAAACTTTTCCATTTAAAACCATTCACATCATCAATTCCATTCAATAAAATGTTTTTTCCTTCCCTTCCAAGGAGCGACAGGGGCACATTGTTTTGGCGTAAAAGCATACCAAGTTTTTGTAGCCCGGTAAGGTTGAGTTTTTTTGCTGGCATGTTGGAAGTTAGGAAATTCAAAAGATCCACCAAGTTTGACCCTAAGATTCGTTCACCATGATGAGACAGCTCCATCATCGAGTTCCATGCAAAACCACAAGTCTGCATAACCTGCAGTGAAACTTGAATTTAGTTTCTTGGAATATACTAAACAAACACTATTTTGAATAACCTGAAGGATGCGTTGTGCACGATCCTGCTGACGAGATGGAATTAGTTGGACAACATCCTTTGTATCAATTTTGGATTCAACGTTATGCTGCTGATCTCCAAAAACTTGGTTGTAGGTTTCAAGAGGAATCGCACGATATAATTTAAACTGAGTCATGTTTGACTAATTAATGTAGAACAAACAAGACCTTCAATAAACTTTGTAAGAAACGTCACGGCAATTATTGACACCAACTTTGAATGCTTCACAAGAAATTTTCGAATTGAGGATATGGTCCATCTTTTGGCCAAGAAATGTTTAATTACACGCCAGTATTTTTTAAGCCTGTCCTTCTCTTCTTTGGTACTCACAAAAGATTCAATGTTAATAAACAGTTCAGTTAAGGTTTTGAGTTCTTCTTCGCTACAATTTTTTAAAATCACCTTGATGCGTTTGTCGGATTTATTACAAAATCCTTCCAAGAACGTGCGATTGCTTTCAAATCTTGCGATTACAGTGTGCGATGTAGCCATCATATATCGTGGCGGTTGCAAATATTTTATGACAGGCAGGGCAAGAGTCAGACTCGTGATAAGTCGACCCACCAAGATTTCGCTTGAATTTCTTTTTTCTGTAGAGAATATGATGTCCTTCGTAACCACACGAACACATAAACTGTTCTCCAGAAAGTTCTACAATTTTTACAATGTTTTTCGTTGCACTAGCCATTTTCACAAACTTCTGTTCACTTTGGCGGCTATGTGTGGATTGGAACAAAAATCAATGCCTTCTCTATGTTTATATCATTTCTGACACGGAATTTGTTGGACTGATGACACGAAAAGTCTAGAAATAAATATCCCCGATTTGATTTCGAAATTACATAGTTGTACGCGTCTTTCAAAAATGAGCCGTACTGACCAAATGCTTGTTTACCTAAACTAAGTATTATGCTTCGATCTCTAGGACAGTCAAAAAATATCAAGTAGGTAGTCGATAGAGCAATTGTCCGAATTTGTGGAGAGCAGTATAAATTATGTAACACGATAATACAAGAAATTTGCATATGGTGTACTTGAACTGTGACAAAAGTTTGTAAAGATTTGCGGAGCTCTCCTGTTGAGAAAGATGTCTGTAAATCGTCAAGAACCACCAACGTTCCTGGGGTGTAAGTCTCTGGTTCAAAATCTGTTGTGAATTTGATAAAGTCGTGTTTTCTGGCAAAATCATGGTATACTGGTTGATCGATTCCGTAAAGATAAACAACGCGTTTAATTGTACCATGAATTAAACTATCTTTATTTTCCAAAAGTTGTAGAATAACAGTGGATTTTCCAACCATCGTTGGTCCCTGAATATGTAATTAATTGATCAATAGTAAATTTAATTATGTAATTACTGATAATCCTTTATAATAATCTTAACAAATTACCACGACAAGAAGAGTGAAAGGATGCACTAATTTGCCGACGCAGACATCCATGTTTACGCCTAAGCTGTGCCCTCAATACTAAAGACTACAACTGAGACACTCGGGAATTTGTTTACAAGGTTAGATACAGAATAAACAAGTCAAGTCAGTTACTCTTCAGTTACCATTTCCGCTTCTCCGTCTACAATGCTATAGTGTCCCCAGCAAATAGATTTTATTCCTCTGGGTGGAAGTAAAAAACGAGATGCACTGAAACTATTAAATGCCATTTTGTTTTGACTTATTTGAACAATCTGCTGATTTAATCTCTTGAACAGTTTAATTCTAACACGTTGAATGTCACCATTCAGTAATGTGTTTACATAGGACTCGAAACTGAAATTTTTCTTTAGTATGGGTGTGGGGCATCCCTTTAGTCGTAGTTTGTCTGGCGAATTTTCAATTTTCAAACTGTACATTTTCTTTTTAAGAGCAACGAAAGCTAAAATACGGTTATATTTTGTTTCACTTTTTAACGTACCAACCTGGTCCTTCCTACTTGTACTATGTAAAATATGATCTGTGGGTAAGTAGGACCAATCCATTACATACTCCCCGTCAATTTGAATATTTGATAAATGTTGTAAAAGACTTTCGTAACCGGTTTCGACCGATAAAAGGACCGAATCCGTGTCCGAATAGAGAAATTTAACCGGAATTTGTCTAGTTTCAAAGTAGGGAAGTATGCCTAGGTACCAAAGTTTGTAAAGTAAGTACTTGGACCAGTCTAATATGCCTGAAGCTACCAGTAAATGATTTCTAATTACAATTGAGCTTGGAGTAGATTCAAGAACAGCCAAAGAATTTGCTAGGATGGTAAATCCTCGAAAATTTGGTTTGCCAATAATTTTTAGGGCTTCTTCTTGTCTTTTAACAATTTTGACATCAATAAACTTTTCAACTGAAAGTCCTGTAAATCCATAACTTGAATTGCAGAGAAGTTTGTAATACGATCGCATTGCTTCGTCGGTAGAATTATTTCTTCTTTCGCAAGCCATTTCAGTAAAGCTACGCATAAATGGGGCTTGTTTATATTCTACGATATCATGATACCTTGTGATCCGAACTCCCCCCATTTGTAAATAAAGTTTCAAAAGAAAATTATGCAACACGTACTTTTCTTTTGGATATAACGATGTGATCAACTGTTCGGATTTAAATTGTGAGAGAAAATCATCCCCGTTTTCGTCATGGCATGACCTTTGAAAGTCTGAAGCATTCCTTGCATCAATTACTATTCGATCCGGGCATGGAGGCAAGTCAACATAACGATCATGAAAAGACTCATCAAACTCTATATCTACGCAAAGCATATAACCATAATCCCCATCATCTTGTATAGACATTGGATTAAAATTATCAATCTCCTCTCGAGTTAACAGTCTGTAATTACCTACAGCTAAACAACGTTTCATGGAAGCACTGTACATTCCGCACACATCAAGTTGTATTAAAGACTTTTCAGGTTTACTGGGATCGAAATTTGGACGATCACGATAATTCGCTTTTGCCATTCTGTCAGAAAATGTAACAATGCCACCTCTACAGCACCGCTTTGCTAGTGTATAAATATGGGGATCTGAAATGTACTGCAATTTAATTTTACTCAGCCCCAACACCATTCGAAAGCTTAAACTGGGTGCACTCAAAAAATAAAGAGGATCTATTTTAAAGGTGTTGAGACAAAGATCACGATGATTCATGTAAACATCGGCTGCTAAAGTTGCGTCCAGGGTGCAGTAAATTGACAAATATTGACCCAAAGTTCTGCATTCAAATAGCCTGTACATGTAGCAAGCATGGTTGTAATCATCTTCACTCAAGGACTCGTCAGTGAGGCTATTATGAAATGCAGATCGTGGAGGAAGTGTATCACAAGGTTGGTCCATATTTTCCCAAGTTAAAAAATCATACGGAAAAGGTTGTTTCTGAATTAAATTGTCCAGCTGGTTTGAGTAATTACTAAAAACCTGCGCAGTTATTTTAAATTTGTGATAGCCCACTGCTTCTTAGAATGTTAACTAGGGTTTTCAGAGAAAAAGGGAGCTGCATGTACGAATCCAAAAATTGAACTTTATCGTACTTTATAGTTAAAAACTGATTACTGCTTTTTGCAACACAACTGATATTTTCCACTCGGTTTGTTGCTAAACCACGGATCATTTGTAGTGAATCAAACTTTGCATAATTATGCGATAAACAATTCAAGTGCCGTTGACTACGAAGCCTCATATTGCAATCGCTGTGAGTGTAACCAAAAATGTGTCCTGGTCCTATTACTTCACCATTGTTTCCTAATACAGGGAACGCTGAATGATTGTGGTGAAGATGTCTTACTGTGGGTGACATATCGTCTCCACATATATAGCAGTTTTGAGACTGCGTACGAATAAGTCCTTCTGATGTTTCTACAATCCTGTCTTTATACATTTGTGCTAGTGGTAAAATTCGCTCAGCCACTTCATTCATTTTTGCAACAAAAACTGAGGATGCATCCCTTCCTCTGTACTGACCCCACTCTAACATTTGCTGGTCACTACTGACTGCTACGTAAGAGAAAGCACATGGTTCCAACACCTTTTCTACGTTTCGTAAATTTGTGTTGCTATTTAAGACGACTTCAAAATCAAAGAAGAGACAAACTGACTTTGGCAAGCTATATTCATGTAACTTAACCTCTTCGCACGCTCCTTCCGGATGAAACACAAGATTTTTACACGATCCCGTTTTACACATCTCAGAATGAACATCTCTTTGCACTTCTGTAGCAAATGGTCCTAAACAATAAAAGCAAAAGTACTTTCTTCGACCATGCTTCCACATAAACTTGGAAAAATCGAAAATGTAAAGCCAATGATTTGCATCCTCTTCGTCATTTTCGACAAGTAAAATATCAGCATGGAACTGTTTACGTTCTTTTGTAATACGCATAGGAAAAACTGCCTTGTCTGCAAATCCAAAAGCAGACACACTAAAATTGTTATTATCATTTTCAAAAAATTGTATTTCTCGTATCCCTACTCTAGGAGTCATCCGCCTCAAATTTATTAGCGCATGATGCTCATTCTGAATAATAATATGATTGTACGAAGACAATCGTTGTATCGTTTCTTTGCTACGTAATCCTAAATAACATGCATACACACAATAAACAAAGCAACTCTCTCTCACTGGTACACTTGCTACGCCACGCCGCCGCCTGAGTTCTCTTGGAAGAGGTACATTGCTACCAGCAGAAATTGGTACATAATTAGCTATACTGATGGACATTTCATATATTGAAATTAAAGACCAAGCGCTTCCAAGTTCCACAAAAGTATTAAGCTGAGATACGATTTCGTTCAAACAAGAAATCAGATTAACCTCTATTGAATTTGTGTTCAAAAGAACATGATATCCACTGTTAAAATATTTTGTTTCCTGCCGTTCGCTAAAAACTTCTTGCATAGTCACTTTAAGTGAAATTAAAGAATTTAATACCTCTATATCTACCAAGCAGAGCTATAAGTAAATCATCCATTTTTTCTTTATATTGTCTAAAAAGATGTTCTATTGACAACACTGTTTCTTCTATGCTCATCACAAACGTTTGGAGTGCTCCGTTGAAAGCCTGCTCACTCTGTCTCCAAGGATGAAGATTTCCATCTGCGCTTGCCCCAGACCCCCGCTGTGGTGTGCATACATGACCAGGAAGGTTGCAGTTCTCGCCACATTGAAAGCATGTGTGATATGATGCAATGTGTGCCGCTAAAGCACGATGTTGGTACAAAATGTGCCCACAAAATATGCATGGAAGCTATGAGAGAGAAAGAGACACTGTGATATAAAACGGAAACAGGGAAATTCTACGAGAAAGCCAGTAAAACAACTTACTTGTCTATAGCGAGAAGCCATTGCTGCTTGAAAATGAAAAGAAATGAATGAAGAAAATATTACAAAGAAAAAAGCAAATTGTCTCACCTTAATGATGTTGTAGAGATGTGATGGCAGCCCAAAGTTCAAACTTGGCGTAACTGAAACACAAGAAAAAATTTGTGTTTGTTAGAAAATGAAACTACGAATGTAACACTTTCTCGAAGAAGCACACACACACACCAAATACGTGAAGAGAAATCCCGGAGAGACACTTGAAAGTCGCTGGGAAGACAGTCGGCGGAAGCGGCAGCAACCGTGACTAAACACAAAAATCGTTCTTAAAATAAGAAAACTGTTGACGCCGTGATACCACTTTATCACACAAACTTACAAATTTCACTTTAGATGAGGATGTAAAGTCCTGGTAGCCAATGGTTTGACTGCAACACAAATTAAGCAGTGATGAGAATTGTGACAAGAAAAGCAGGTTGAGAGTGTAAGTTGAAGACTTGAGGAGACGACAAAAGCTGAAAAGACAATGAGGTGACAAAGCTGAAAAGCAGAAGGAAGCTCAAAGGCGTGATGCTCAAAGAGAAGCCACGCCAACAGATTAATTACTCATTATAGGGACGCGTGTGCGTGGTCAAAACATTTCCTTATATGGTGTGCATCCTGGAGGATGCAATCAGGAAATGCATGATGAAGCTACAAATGGTCAAGCGAGTTTGTGATCCGGAGAATGCTGCGTGTGATCAATATTAAGTGAGTGTTAGATACTCTAAAGTGTGTCTTTGTGAAACTGACCGTTCCTAAAATCAACCTTGATTATAATGCTAGCATTCAAACGGACACCGTTCACTCTGCTTTCTGATTTCGATCAATCTACTTCTCTCTCAAATTCAAACCAACCTTTATCAAATCTCAAAACATACAACCAAACTACAAACACACAAGCTCAACTCATCAAGTGAACTTTGAAAAGTGTTCAAGTCAAGATGTGTCCATTAAACAGTAAGTTCTGACATATTATATGTAAATATAAGTAATGTAATAATGTAAAAACGTGAATTTTGTGTGCTGGTTTTAGTAATGTAGTAAACAATTTGACTAAACAAAAAAAATTCTTTGTTTTTGTAGTTGCTCCCGAGGTGATTGCTGCTGGAAGACCCGCAGTGGTCGTGAAGCCTTTCAAGCTGGATGCCAGGATTGACGCTGCTACTGCTAATCCCGACGACATGGCCATTCATTCGGGAGAGCCAAAAGAAATGCGGCTTGCGCCAAATTTTCTTGACAATGTGCCCATGCAAGAAGCTGAGACCATCCGTCATCCGTTTACCATCGAAAGCTGGAATCGGGAGGAAAATCTCCAAAATTTGACCGGTGAAGCAAAAGATTGTGCGTATGTTCGCGTTTTGCGACATAGATACCCTCTTGTTGTAACCCTAGAGGACGGTGTGGCTTATTCCCCAACTTTGGGAATAATCTACCAAGACTTTGGAAAAATTCGTGAAATTCGACAACAAATGATTGACATTGGGAGAGTGTTCAAGTTCCCCCAACCTCCTCAACCTATACAATTCCATGCTCCTCCAGCTCAACCAGCGGTTCTCATACCCGGACCATCTCTCCAACCTGTTCAAAGTGAACCTGAATCTTCTTCAACAAACTTTCCTCCACTGAGACCCGGGACCCCTCAGCTACCTGATCCTCCGGCTCATCTTGCCTTTCGTGGACGACCAACTTATGCGGCAGTAGCTGCAGGAAATGCAGCTCGGTCCATGCAACCGTGTCAAGACATTGAAAACTTGGCAATTCGCTGTCAAAGCTCATCTCAAGCGATGGGTT
>JAHZMW010003026.1:0-13842 GCA_027743745.1 Alloscopus bannaensis
CGGGGTGGAGTGGATTGCACTCTGGATAACACGGAGTTTTCGTTCTACTTCTGTCATAATGGATTCTGCTGCTTTCAGGGCTTGACATTCAGCTTCTCGTTGCTTGGTACAAGCCAGCTCGACAAGGGATGTCCTCTGGATCTCGGACACGTTGAACTTGCTCTCATACACAAGTGGTGCCGTAGAGCTATACACTAGTACATTTTTCAGTGGTCGCGTAAAAGCGCCAGAAACTACTCTTACTGATAATGTATCTTCGCTCATGCTATCAGCCATACTAAGGGCTGCTACTTCTAGTAGTATAGAAACTAGTAAGATTTTCATGTTTTCTTAGGTCAGTAGGTCAGTTCGATTGCGCTCAGTAGGTGACTCGAGGGATTGCGAACTAAGTTGTCTTGTGAAAGGTATGAAATGGTCACGACCAACTAGAATCAAAAGAAAGAAACGAAAATCTTGTTAGCTAGTCGAGCAACCTTGCGGGTTTCCGGATCTGGCGACCCGATCGCGTTTTAGTTTCATTTTCAATTGGAGGGTTAAGTTCTGGTATGCAATTCGAGTCGTTAGCTACTGTTGGCTTGCGCTTTTGACGTGACCTGTCTGAAAGGGCCATTCTAAAGTCCTCATCACTATCATCCGAAATTTCACTAGAATCGGAATCGATTTTGTTAGTCTCGTCAACCGGCGAGGCGATCCCCCCTCGACAGGTGACGGAAAAAGGGTTCTATCATGTATAATATTGAGAGGATGCTTGGGTTCACGACCAAAAGGTAAGAAATAAGGACTAAACCTAGTGGAAGTTTGTACAAATGAGTTTAAAGCAAAGATAGAGATAGAATTATACATTCCATATAATTATTATTGTAAGCCTTATTCCGTCTTAACAATATTCTAAAGCTATTTGCAATCATCCATATATATCCATCTTGTACCGTTGTAATTTTATTATTCGGTTAGTTTTTAGTAGGCTAGATGAATACAATTTTTTCCTTAGTTCAATTCTAACGTATATTAATATTTTTAAGGATTTTATTGCGTGAAGTTTATACTTTCATAATGTAATGAAAGTATGAAATAAATACAAACAAAATACTACGGCTAAATGTAATTAAAATAATACACCTATGCATACCTATTTCCACAGCACATTCCTTCTAAACACAGATGAATTTCTTTCCATCCGTTTGACGCTACGATGTATGAAAAGTTGTTTCCGTGTAGATCTGCAAGGTAGCATTTAGAACAAAGCATGCCAAAAAATCATAAGCGAAGCTCTCATACAACTGTATTGCAAAATGCATTTAGAGACCCGCACGGACAGCTGAGCACATGGCCATTGCCTTGCTGAACAAGGGTAAAGTAAATGAAAATCGTCTGTCAAAGTCCAAAACTAATTTCGGAATCCGAAATTCGGATGGCAGAGAGATGGACTTTATTTTAAAGATTCGGTTTATTTAAAATATATTTTTTTGAGTAATAGTTTGGTGATTTATTATGGGAAGACAACGAACTTGCCGAAGGGGAAAGACAGGAGGACGGCCAAAACCGGGAGGAGAAGCATTGTGTTTGTTTTGTAACAGGAAACATTATTGTTCGCCAGAATCATCTGCCTGGATTCAAAGGACAACCACCTGCAAATCTGAGAAGGTGGATGATGATGTAATCTCTGATCAGTTGCGGTCTATTTTTGTGCTCCGGAGCGCTCTCCAGTTGGAGGAGGAAATGTGTTGTGAGCTCCTCCAAAAATATGGAGGCGAACTCCAGCCGGCTGGGTGGTTTTCCTTGTGCGAGGAGTGTGACGACATGGTGCAAACCTTGTATGGAATGCTGCTGGAGGTCAAGAAGTTGGAGAGGAAGGTGGAGGATATCAGGGGGTTACTGAAGAGGAAGCTTTATACGAGTTGTGGAGGAGAGGATAAGCGCACCAGGAGGTCAAAGAAAAAAGCTACGAATTCGGTTTGCATTGATATAAGACAGCTAGTCATGTCAGGTATGGTTGATAATTTGAAAAATGAAAATGTAATGAAAATATTTTTGTAACTGTCGTTCATCGTTTTCGTTGTGTGTAATTGTGAATTTATATGTACTCCTTTAGATGAAACTTTGTGGGTTTCTCAATCAATGCAGCCGGAATCAGATATGCGGAATGAGAATGTTCTGAATGCCAGTACACGGACTACTGTACGCCGCACGAAGAGGAAACCTGCTCCATTACATTTCGTTGAGGAAGATCCACATTCATCGGAAAAACTCAAGTGTGACGTTGATAAAATCTCGAATTCAGATTACACTCCTGGATCTCTTCCACCTCCAGTTTCAGCTGAAATAATGCTTGAAGAGATTTTCAAGGTCGAAGAAAACACACCCGTTGAAACCGATACCGTTCAGAATCCTACGACGGGAATGGGAATAGGCATTCCAAGGAAACTTCCCGTACGTCCTGGCCAAGTTCTGGGGTGTGTTCGTATAAGCACTTTACTATAAAATTTTAATTACAAATGGAGTTCTAAAGCGCGTTTGAATTAACATTCTAGACCAGCCGTTGAGTACAAAATGGATGGAATCAAAAGGGCCCGCAAATTGGTCCAATTTTCAGGGGAATCAAAGCCCAGATATGTCTACAGATATAAGTGCTCTCTTTGTCCAGCACATTTCCAACAGAAGCACGCCCTTGAGAAACATTCTAAACTGCACGAGAGTGGGGATGGAACTGAGTGTCCAAAATGCAGCAAAGTCTACACTGCCAAAGCCTTGTCTTATCATCTTAGAAAGCAACAGCACAACAAAGCTTAAGGACGTTGTTCATTTCTACTGCGATTATTGTCCCTTGAGTGTCACCTCGAAACGTAGCATTCTCCGACACTTCTACCAGCACCATCAGTCCAAGGCATTGCTTCAGTGTTTCGTTTGTGACTCAAAATTGGAGACGCAACAGCTTCTCCAAATTCACATGGAATTTGAACATTCCATTGAAGAAGAGCATCCCAATGTCAAATCAGAACCGGAGGAGACACTTGGTGAAAATTTTCAGGGTGATCACTGCCATGCCCAATTTCCTTCCAGGCGGACATTGGATTGTCACAAGGGCGAGGACCATAAAGATTGTGTAGATTTGATTGAGACTTTAGACTGTCTTAATAGTTTATCAGGCGTCAACAACTTGGAAGATAAGTCCCTGAAAAATTACATTACGGAGGATCCCTGCGTTTTTCATGACGAGAGTCCTGCCGAATTGGTTTCTGAAGGATGGTCTAACTTTGAGGATTTCACCACAGAATTAGTGTCTTCAGAAGTCGTATCTGAAGCTAACAAAGACACAGAATCAGGCAGCGTCGAGAAAGTGGACTGCAGTATTCAAAGTTTTGCCGGCAGCACCAAAATTAGAAAGAAAGTTCACAGGACAATACGAGGTCGTAAACTCAAACCGGTGAAGCGAATGAAAAGACTTAAAGTAACAAAGTTACGAAGAAAATTATCTAGGTGAGTTCTAAATCTAAATCACTATAACACAATTTTGATGAGTCTCTGTGAGGACATGAAATACTACCGTGGAAATGAATTACATTGTTGAGAAACTATTGTTTTAGGTCAGCACAAGGGATAAACTTGAAGAAAATTCGTCCGGCTCATTATCCTGGGACCGCGTCCGCTTCCATAACAGGCAGCGTCGAGAAAGTGGACTGCAGTATTCAAAGTTTTGCCGGCAGCACCAAAATTAGAAAGAAAGTTCACAGGACAATACGAGGTCGTAAACTCAAACCGGTTAAGCGAATGAAAAGACTTAAAGTAACAAAGTTACGAAGAAAATTATCTAGGTGAGTTCTAAATCATTATAACACAATTTTAATGATTCTTTGTGAGGATCTGAACTACTACCATGGAAACAAATTACATTGTTGAGAAACTATTGTTTTAGGTCAGCACAAGGGATAAACTTGAAGAAAATTCGTCCGGCTCATTATCCTGGGACCGCGTCCGCTTCCATATCAAAGTGCAGCCTCTGTCCGGCAACGTTTCGCAGCAAGAGTGAACTCATTGTACATCAATTACTTCACGATGGCGGAAGCGGAGCTCCATGTCCAAATTGTGGAAAGTTTTACGAAGTCGAACAATTGGACAGCCATATCAGGCTAACGCATAGCAGCAGGGCGTTTCAGAACATTCCTTACTACTGCGATCATTGTCCAATAATCTTCATTTCGGAATACCGTCTCCTCAACCACGTTCAGAAGTGGCACTCGTCGAATGGTTTTCTTCGCTGCTCTATTTGCAACAAGCAGTTTGCAACGAAGCAACTTCTCCAATTTCATCGTGAGGAGGAGCATCCAAGTCCGGGTGGAGAATCTACTGTGAAATCAGAAACCTCAACGTCCGATGCAGTTCAGAAAGATTTGCAATGCGCCCACTGCCCGCTGTTGTTTTCTTCGCAACTGAAACTGGATTTTCACTTGGCCAAAAAGCACAGAGCCAGCTTTTTCACTTGCAGAGACTGCGGACACGAGTGTAATAAATTCACCAATTTCCAAAAGCATTTAAGGCGGGTAAGAGGAAATGCCATTTATTTATATCATTTTCTCTATTAAGCTTTTGAAGAAATTATTTATATTTATAGCAATTAAATATTTTGTTGAATAGCACAAATCGGAGAAATTGGTTTCATGTGAGTTGTGTTGTAAACGCTACGCGGATTTGAAGGGACTTGAATGGCACAGAAAAGTGGAACACGCGGTTGAACTGGGACTGGACGTGGTTGCTTGCGATAAGTGTGACTTGAGGTTTGGGTGTCAAAAGCACCTTGAAATTCACGTCAGGGACGTGCACGAGGCGAGGAAGCAGTACTGTTGCGAATTTTGTGGGAAAGGTATTTGCCGTCTTACGCTGTGTTTCAAATTATTTTATGCATTTTGATTATTGTTGGCTACTGACTAAACTGATTTTTTTTGCTGGGTTACAGGGTTTGTGCGGATTTGCGACATGAAGCAGCACATTCTCCTTCACACCGTTCCTCGCGAGCTGCAATACAAGAAAGGCCCTTTCACCTGCGAATATTGCCAAGCTCAGTTTAATGTTCGACAAGGACTGTATTACCACTTGAAGAAGCTACACAGCGACAAGTACTTGCACCGGTGCGAGCATTGTGGAAAAGGATACTGCTCATTGAACAGCATTATCCAGCACAAAAAGTCTTGTACAAAGATTCCAAAATTGAATTGAACATACGATTGATGTTTTTCAAATCGTCCGTTCTTTATTATATTTCATTTTACATTCGAACTTTCATGCTTACGTATTTTGGAATTAATTTAATAAATTTATTAATTCGGATTTTGAGGTTATTACGGAAGGAGGTTTGTACGGATGATTAATGTATGGTTGACGGTGATTCTCAGATTGTAGCTACATATGTTATGTTATCTGATTACGCTGTTGTCGAAAAAAACTCGATCAACCAACACAAAAAGTCGTGTCAAATGAATTCGCAGTTAGTTTAGGATATAATAGTAGAATCAGTCTAGGCAATAATAACAAGGGTCTAATTTTTAATCTTCGCTCAGTCTTTCTTAAACGTATTTTTTGCTGCATATCAATTACTATGAGCGATATACGATTTTCCTTTAAACTAAGTTGTAATTAACTAAATTGTAAACTATGTATACTACAACCGTTGAAGAATGCCAGAAATTCTCAAACATAATACTGGGTTTATTTCGGAGGGTCAACTTTCGTTTTCTGATTCTGCANGGAGGGTCAACTTTCGTTTTCTGATTCTGCAGGGCGTTCGCATACCAGTTAACCTCTTTCACCAATTTTGTCAGATTTTGAGAAACCAGATCGGAGCAAGTGCCGTCCTCGGTGATTGCCTGATTCACGTAAGGGATGGCAACATAAAACGGGGTGGACACCATTCCTAGCTCGCCGAGAAACGGTCTCAACGCCACACTGGATCTTATGCCCCCGTACACCCCTGCATGATTTATAAACGCGTACTGTATTACTTTTTTTTTGGTGTTTGAACGTCAAGTTAATTAAAATTTCTAACCTAACGAGTACGTCACGATCCCACAAGGTCGATGTCGGAAGGAGTCTGGGGCAAAGTGGTTCATCATGTTTGTCAACGCTGGAGGAATCCCGGAGTTGTACTCTGGAGACACGACAATGAATCCATGGGCTGATTTAATTTTTTCATTGACATCCTGCATCCATGTTGGAGCCTTCGTAGGATCAGGCATCCAGTGCAGAGGAACCTTGAGTATATCAAATGGCAAGTCCAACGGATCTGCAGGCAGAAATATAGTTTTTCATTCCAATTATGAGAAGTTTTACGTTCACAAACCAAAAAAAATGGAATTGTTAAGGCGAAGATATTTTTTTACCTAAAACTGTTGGCTCTAGTTTTTCAGAGCTGACAATGCTTTTAACTGCGGTAGAAACTCTTTCCACCATCCGTCCAGGGCGGACGGACCCAAGCATGAGAACAATTCTGGCAGGCATGGTATGGGATTCAATGAGAAGCTCGGGGGACACGACTTTCACCAAACACAAGTGTAGGGATCTTGATTGAGCAGCGTTTTTGGATTCAATGACCTGTCCTATGGAGTATTTCTTCACTAACTCCTAAAGACCAAATAAAAATAGCCTTTTTCCTGTCCGCAATACGTTTCTCTGGTTCTACATTTAGGCAAACTTCGGTTTCTCCAAGAGAAAGTTCCAACAGCCTTCCGCAACAAATGTGTTATAAACTCATACAAAGAATCCTATAACATTGCTATCTAGCAATGTCTAGACATTTTGGAGAGTAAACCTAAAACATTTACGAAAACCTGATTCAGCATAGTATGTATTGCCAAAATACACATCACGTCTGTCACAATGGCATTTCAACCTACGGCTTAGACTAAACCGCTTAGCTCGTGTGAGTTCGGGATTTTCATGTGAAAGATATGCAAGTCCTATGGACGCCTGGTCATTTCTTCCTATCCATCTTCGTTGTTTGCATCAATAAATTTGACCTTGGCATACGGGTTGAATTTCATTGCATAAGATTGTCATGACAAGGCCGACAACAGAATTAGACGCAGCCGGTTGGATGAATCTTGGCTGCAAGCCGGGGTAGATTCAGACAAAGATTCTATTGATGACGAACGGAACTATGGAACAAGATTGCATACATATTTATGAGAACAACAAATATTATTATTTAAGGATCATTAAATTGTTTCATTTGACATTCTTGGATTTCGGACAATAGCATTGCATCTCAGGATACGTGAAATATAATTAAACATTTGCACCAAAATCCAGTATGAAAAGGAAAATTTGAAATTTCAGTCTTACAGACAGTTATGCAAGCCTGGTCTTTGGACTTTGAATTGAAGCATTCAGTTTATAAAAACTAGAAAAACACGTTCGATTACATCCTTGTAGTAGGAAACAAGTTCAACATGTTACACGACACGGATATCCTTATCAGTGGAATTCGTACGGTAGTACGTCATTTTGTCTGCTTCAAATTGAAGGTATTCCAAACTCGGCAACATTTCCCAAATGTTGGACTTCTTCATTTGATGGGGAGCGTAGCCTCGAAAATTGATTACCTCTTCTGGATCCACTTCCTTCAGTCCCTCGAACTGCGCCTGGTACACTTTGAGTTTCTGCAGTTGGCTCAGTTCTCGGAGGAAGTCAAGGGAGAGAACGCGAACACTCCCGCTAGCTTGTACACACATCTTCCTTAGTTTTGGAAGGCAGAGTGGTGGCAAGCACCTTGTGATATCTTCCCCACCTCCAATCCGTGTCAGGAGAAGCTCCAAAACTTCCAGTGTTTCCCCAAATTTCCCTAGCCACCCAATCAAAGACGATAGCGTGACGACCCCGCCTCTCAAACGCTCGTTGAGATTCAGATTAAGAGAGACCTGAACCAAGGGCCATGGCATGGCTTGGAGTTGTGTCAAGGTGGCTTCAGCTGTGACAAAAAATTCTCCGTACTTCAAATTTCGGAAGTTACTAGCAATTTCAATACAGTCGTTGTCCGTCACCAGCTCATCCAGGGGCAATCCCAGTCGTTGAATCCTGAGAGGAATCACTGCTCGAATCAGTTCCCTTTTTAGGGTCCCAAAAACAAAAGACATGTCGAACTTGAAGCTCCTGAAGCTAACTAAGTGCGTCAGGGTAGGCAAAGGGACCAGTGGGTACGCTTGGTGCGCAACCTCCCAACAATTTGTAAAGTGTAGATCCCTTAAATTCGGCATCCCTCCTATCAACCGAATTAGAAGCGCGTGAACAACGTCCAATGGCAAGTCAAGGTGAGAAAGCCCCAGGTGGCAGGTCCACACATGCTTCCCGTACACTCGCAGTAGAACAAGTACACTTGACCAGAAATCCTGGATCTCCTGCTGTGTCACCCCAAAACGGTCACCCGTGTCAACAAAGTAGACGCTTCTTGAAACAAAAGGGTTCTCTTTCGGATCCGGTTTTTGCAGCATCTTGCCCAGGAATTCGTGAACATCTTCGGCTCGTCGGAACTCGTACCTAAGAAATCCATCGGGGTCATGGTATTTACGGCGGTGGTAAATCCCATCAAAGGATTGAGGCACTTCCTCACACAATTGATCGATTCCAGTCTTCCACGAGCGACAAACGAGACGAGTGTTCAGAAGCCTGTTCTTGAGTTTGGATGGATCTTTGCCGGTTTGATAGTTCCAGTTGAGCATCGGCAAAGTCTGAAGAAACACAACAATATATAAAAACAGTAATTCAATCCAAAACATCCTATCTCCCTCTAACTGAATAATAATTAATTGAAACACACAAACTAACCATGGAAGAAAGGATGAAAGAACGTCGATTTTCGAGCAAGATTTCGAATGCGCAGCAAACCTTGCTGCATGCGTACTGGTCGACTAGTCGCAGCTTATCGAAGATAATCAGCCATCCCTGTGGAAAAAATACAAACAGGTAAAATAAATATAACATTGTATTCCAAAAGCACCCACGTTAGCGTCTCACATTAATTTGCGAAAATAAATATTTTAAGTGTGTACATCTTCTGGAAGTTGTTCGTAAGGATCCGTCTTCCCCCCATCTTCCGCTCCTAGCGACGGCGTTTCCACTGACTCTTGCTTCAAAACCTCTTGGAGGTCACAAGTACCTGACATCATTCACGGGTGGACACCTTGTCCAAAAATTCAACAATTGGAGCTTGGATGTCGGTGAGGTCCGGCAAAAATAAGACATTGGAGTTTGAATAATTTATAATCAGTCAGCTGATTGCTAACCAAAGATTACTACATTCTGAATCGGGAGTCACCGAAATTCAGAAACTCGTGACAATGACAATTCTGTCAATGTATGAAACAAAACTACAAATTTGAAATCTGACAAGATATCCGTTCGACAAAAAGTCGAGCGAGAGCCACAAGTGACAAGAAGATCCTCTGCTCGCTGAGCTCGTTCTGGTTGCTCGCAACCACGAGGTACCGAGTTTTTTTATCATTGTTTGTTTTGATTTGTGGAACTCACATCTGCTTCTGTTCTCCATGCCAAGCTGAAGCCAGCGAACTCTTGCTTTCACTACCGGTCCTGAATTAATTAATTTCGCCCTTCGTTTGTTAAAAGAATGGTGTGCCTTATTTGTGGGAGTTGTGTTCCACAGGAGGACGACAAGGTCAGGCGCCGGCATCAACGTGGAAGTGGTGATAACGGCGACGAATACTTTCCAGTGCTTCCTCGGACTTTTTGGAGCTTCGGGCACCTGCGGAGATGAGAGTGATAAGCCGTTGCCATTCTGTGAAGACTGCAAGCCTCAGTTGATGTCACTCATTGAATTGGAGGCGAAGCTCAAGGAGTTGGAGGCGACGCTAGTGAGAGACAAAATGAAATTGACGAGAACGCTGGAGGGGGCGGAAGAGCGGTTCAGAGGGAGTGGGATATACTTGGAGAACGGGAGGTACTACCGAATTCGCTCTTGTATCCTCGGAGGTGAGCCAAACTTGTTTGAATTGAATTAATTATGTATATTTTGTTGAATATGACCACTTAAATTTTTTGTAACAGAGCGACAGGTTCTCACACCCAAATCCAACTCGGAAGGACCCGAAAATGATTCTCCTCAGTCTTGGCGGTTTGTTCGAAGATCGACAAGGAGTAGAAAAGGGCCAGGATCCCAGAAACTAGTTGACGCGGAGGACAAAAATGATTGTAACTCTGATCCTCGGAAGGTTTCCAATTCCATTACAGTTAGTTTCACTATAACCTGATTTTACGGTTTACTTGCGCAAATACATGAAATCTATATTTTTTATTTGCTGGAATTTAGAACCCCACTGTCGCTACCTTGACACCTGAAGGGATCAAGGAGGAAGCCGGTTCTCTTGATTACTTAGAGAACGCTGCGTCACCTTCATCTTCTCTTGGCGACGACAGTCCACCATGGAGCCCAAGTAACCCGGACGGCTCAGGTGTTGATAACGAGGATAACTACTCCGAAGAGCCAGACTCTGGGAGCGAATTCAGCTTTCGGCTAGATTCTCAACCTACGAAGAAACCAAAGTTGACAAAGTCCAATAAGACACCAAATAGGCAGCCTCCTAAGACTCAAAAGAATAAAACCATTGCAGAATACAACAAGCGGAAAGCAAGGGGCAGACCATCAACGACAGCCAAGGTTATTCTCGATCGACTCACTGGACTCTACAAGTATTTAAATGTGGAATTCGACAAAGTCGGAGACAACCAGTTCAAGTGCGTCGAGTGTGGGAAGCTAGCGACTAATGACAATACGATGAAGTTGCACGTCCACAGAGACCACACAGGTACGCAGATCACACGCACTAGTTCTCGAAGCTGTCAGATTTTTTTTTAAATGCCATCTTTTATCTTTTGCAGATTCTGTATGTGTGCAAGATCTGTGGACAACATAGATCCAACACAAGTGACCTCAACAACCACGTACGCGTTGTTCACGAAGGACGAGCGAAGCCCAGCAAGAAGAACAAAGAGTGTCCCATTTGTGGGAAGCCGTTCTCCAGCTACGTCACCCTTGCCTTTCACAAGGCGACCCATTACTCCGAAGAGGACCGCCGGGAGGCGGAGGCCCGAGGTGAGAAAATTGTGAAGCAGGGCGAGGCCTGCCGTCAGCATCAGTGCGGGATTTGTGGGACAGTTTACACGAACGTTACGCTGTTCAGGAAGCACATGAAGACCAAACACCCTACTTCAGAAGAGGACAAGTCTGAATTCCAACGGGTTTGTCCACACTGTGGGAAGTCGCTCTCGACACAGTATTTCCAACGCCATGTCGACCGCTTCCATTCAGACATTGATGAAGCCACTCTGAAGCCCTTCGTTTGTAGCATTTGTGACAAACGATTCTACAACAGCCCCACGCTCGTCGAGCATATTTTTACCTCTACCTCACTCAAGCTCCATGTTGTCAGGAATCATCAGACTGAGAAGCCTTACCAATGTGAAATGTGCTCAGCAGGATTTGCAACAAACAGTCATTTACTCCGGCACCTCACAAATGTTCATAGGAAACATGACAAGGATAAATTGTAAAAAAATCTCTGTCAAGTGCCGCAAAAATCTAGAGACAACTTGTCAGGAAATATAAAAACTTTATTCGTTTACGTCAGCTAATAATAAAATTGCTATTTACTATTCCGTATCCTCAATTGTTACAAAGTATTTCGTACGTTTAGGGCGACCTTCGTTCCCTGGAACAGGGGTGCTCACATTAGAGTCATGGTTTGATACCGAGGACGACGAAGCCGATTCTCTATCACTTTGCTCTGCCTCGCCTTCACTGTCTTCTTCTTTAATTCCTTTATCCGATTGAGATTCCTCTTGATTTTCATCTGCAACATCGTGCACCTCCTCATTTTCTTCATTGGCTTTCTTCGCTTTGGCTTCCCTTTTCTTCCTTGACTGGACATGTCGACACTTGTAACTATGCAAGAGCAAGTCGTCCCGGCTGTCGAATGTTAGTTCACATGGCACACACTTATGCTCCTTCGCGTGATTAATGCCTACATGACGAATTAGGCTTTGCTTTTTGAGGTATGCCTTGTCGCAGTAGTTACATTTCCACAGTTTCGGCATGCTGTGTGTCTTCACATGTCTGTCGTAGTATTGGGCTTGAAACCACTTTTTGCAGTGGGGGCATTGACGGCGCTTTGTAGGATCTCCAAGAGGTTTTGCGGGTTCCGCCAAAAAGGGTCTGGTGCTCCGTTTTCCTACGTTTGCAAAGTCAGCATATTCTTTTAAAATGACATCATGAAAACATGGGAACACAGCATTGCTATTTTTACTTACGCAATTCTTTGATCAGAGCAGGATCAACTTCTTCATTCCTTCGAAGCGCATTCCTAACACAGATTCGCTCGTGATACAAAAGCTTGGAGGACTGCAGAAAAGTCTTATCGCAAAGTCGACACTTTTTCTCATAAATATCTGGTCTATGACTCCTCTGGTGGGAGTAGAGCGCGCGGGTGGTGAAATACGTCTTGTCGCAATCAGGACACTTGAGGTGGCGAACTATCATATGAATCTTCAAGTGGGCTTCCATCATCTCCGTCTTGAAGTGTTTTCGACAAATAGGACACTCCTGTAAAGAGGGATCGAGATCAGCGATGGCATCAGGAGGCAAAGTCTTTTCTATATTGGCGTAGGTGTTCGGGCGGTCACAATTCGCCCTGTATTTGTATGGTTTATACGGTAAACGTTTGGAAGTAGGTTTCCCCTTCCAGGCAACTAGAAAACGAAAAATCTTACATTCAATCTCCCATCAATTACTGAAATCTTTCAAAATTGGTCAAGCTAAAATATTTAAACGCTTTGATTACCCTTTTTTCCTGATTCGTCGTCCTCAGAGTCACTCGCACCGCCTGCCGCGTCGTCTCCTTTCCAACTTACGTCGTCACTCTCATTTCCGCCTCCAACATCGTCGTTTGGCTCGGCTTCGTCGTCGCTTTTATTACCTTCGAAGGTAAAATACTCATCATTGTCGTCAGCAATCTCGTCACCAGCAGGCTCCTCCACATCCGGCTCCACAGGTTCGTCTTGATTATCCAACTCGTTGCCCGTGTCACTTTCAGCATCGTCAGGCTTCTTCGACTGACTCCTCAAATTCATCGTCGGCTTCTCTCCAGCCTGCACCTCCAGCTCATCCCTCCTCTCAAGCTGAACTCTGCAGTGTTTCAGATCATATCCATAATTTTTGTCTTTTCTTCCTTCTTTTCTTGCTTCCGCAATCCTAAACTTTACCGAGGCAGGTCCAGGCTTATTCAGTTGTTTCCGTATAACTGGAGACTCGGCGATGGCAAATGAAACTCTCTTTCCACGATCCTCCCCATCACCTTTTCGGACTTTTGAAACGGGCGATGAACTGGACGGCTTCGACGGTCTTATATTTTTCCGCCAACGTAAATACTCGCGAATTGTGACCTCATCCTCGTCTTCACTGTCAGAATGCTTCCGCCTTTTCTTTTTCTCGCTGGACACTTCTCCAACGGATGAATCCTCTGCAAAAATGAAATTAATTTAGTAAATGATCATGTACACTATCATTAAATTTCAGAATTTCTACAGATTACAGATCCTTACGAAAACGCTTCTCCAGGAATTCTTCCACCAGGCTCAGACGTCGCTCCACAATCGCCAACCTCTTCTCCAGGAACTCATCCTTCGACATTTTTTGAGTCTCTCGAACACCACTAAACTCACACAAACCGCTGACAACACATTTGATAGAGTTGCACAAGAATATTAACTAAAATTTGGAATAAAGAATTTTAAAACTCTATAATGTATGTCGGCCAGTGCACTTTTCCGTATTTATCAAAAATGCTA
>JAHZMW010003028.1:0-30691 GCA_027743745.1 Alloscopus bannaensis
TTAAAGGCTTATAATTATGTTAGAATCACACGAGAGAGTGCAAGTGATAACGTGGCTCAAGTCCGAGGATGCAGCCTCTAGATAATTTAGTACCTTTATTTTGGGGACTGTGTTGTTTCAAATTCAAATTAGTGTAAAGTAAAAGGAAGTTGTATGCTTACAAAGATTCAAAAGAGTTTGTGTGATTAGTGTAAAACAAAAAACGGAGAGAAAGCAAACTGCTTAATTTCATTGCTTATTTCCATGGTGGGCGAAAGCACGCCCCAGTGCACTCACTACAGTTTCTTTCAGAGACCTGAAAATGGACGTGAAAGGTTCATTGGTTTATACTTTGACCATGCTTCGAGCACACAAATAACCATACTTCACTGAGTTTAAATATTTATTTTTTCTATATCTTATAGCATTTAGTTAAATTATTCTTTGGCCAATCTCATTTCGTCAGTTGTACAAACCTGCACATTTTCGGAAAACTGGTTTGCTTAAAAATATGAAATCGTTGTTCATGCCAAAACAAACATGTCAGATTCTGCATGGAAAATTCACTAACAGGTGACAGGGGGTACTTTCAGCATGACTCTGAAATGAGGAACGGATAAAATGGTCAGTAACTCTGATACGATGTATTCCGTAGCCAAAAAAATTATTGTATATAAATTATACAAGCATACCAATGTGGTTTACATAGATCACATCAAATGTATGTTAAAAGTTAATAGATTACATGTATATTACGTTTTGTCGCATATCATTGGTAAGTGTGGTGAAAATTACTACTGCTTTCCTCGGCTGGCAACTCTTAACATATCTCGTCCACTCCACAGTACATAGTACACGCAGTACAGTGAGAGGTAAGCCATTGCACGTGTTTGAATCGACCGAGGGTTAAAGTATGATTGATGATGTCGTGAATCAGAAACAGGGATATTGATACCGGAGACTATGTTATTGATGGAGTTCCTGTCGCTGCCTCAAAACAACATGCATTTCTCACTTTCTGGTCGGATCCCTCTCATTATTCGTGAACCTATTGACGTTGGACATCAATGTAGACTATTTGTTTCCGTCTAAACTTGTCGCTGATAAATCATGCATGTTCAGGTAACTGTGAAATCCGTTGGAAAGTTTAAAGTCAATGTACTTCTCCGAAGGAAGCATACACAGAGTTTTTGAATACTAAAGGCGCAGCTTTGATTGCATTATCAATAATTGGCCCAATTAAAGAAGAAGATGCTACTTGATAATACTAGCTTTGAATAGATAGGGATGGCATAAACAGTTATTTTTCAATTGTCAAGCTAATGTTTATCACATTATTAAGTACTTATAGTGGTTAAAGTAAGTGACTATTGTGACTCAATATCTTACACTTTTGGGATTTAGAATAGAAACGTTTAATTGTTACGGATTTGTACAAAGGTAATACAGCTTTATTCTCTGCATCAACATAATGTAATTATAATATCTCCTTCTTATTCCTTCAATCAGCAGTCGTAATCATGGGAGGACAATTTAGGCGTCGCTGGCTGACAAGTGACATTCCCACAGTAGTATGGTTAAGCTTCTATCTAAATACCCTATCTCGACAAGCCCGTACGGGCGGACACGAGCCAGTTTCACCATGAGTCAAGACTCTAACTAAAGACAGATACATTGATTTAGTATTCGTCTCTACAAAGTTTGAGCACTCACAAGTTGAATAGAGCGGAAAGTGAATAGGTTTTAGTACTATAAATACCTATGCGCAAAGTCACGACAATCGCCACAAAGATCCCGAGATGCCCCTTCATCTTTGCTTGCTGCGAACCGAACCCTAGAGAGACCGCAATACATAGGCTGAGATGAGAAGTTGAACTTTGTTACATAATGAGCTGTCTATTGATATCGACTAGCATACTAGACTGCTGTATCTTTGTCAGATATGTCTTACAAGAATCTCGAATAAATGGGTTGTCTGGCATGCAAGGATTACTTGCATCGCCTCCCCCTTCTACTGGAGCAGGATCAGACATTGTTTCTCTAGAAAATCCTGCTGGCTAACCAATCGAATAACCATAGAATGTGGGACGACGGAAAAATTAAGATTCCCTTTAAATTTGCTTACAATGTTCGATCATGGCATTGGCAGTAAGTACGTAATCTAAATTGATTGGTACATGAAATCGATGAAATGTTTTGAAAAAATACTGGAGGGTGTGAATGCAAGAATCTGTAATGTGGGAATGCATGTTTCTTGAGCTGTATTCCAAATGTTATCATAAAGTAACAATGGCAATGATTTTGTGTTGAACCGACGGTATGATCATCGCCGAGTTGCAGGAATAGACATATAAACTAATATATTACTTCCTATATCTATTGTTGCAGGGTACTGTGCTCAAGAAGCAGCAAGCGTAGCATATTTTTAGTCTTCTGAGACTCAACCGAGAAAATGTTTTAAGCATGTCTGTTGAAAACTCTTCTTCCATCAACAACATTAGCTACTCCGAAGTTTGCATTAATTTTAATGAAAATTATATGAATAAATTATCACATCACTTTCTAACTTTCATGGAGGAACTTTCGTCCTAACCGAGAAGAACGAAAAAATGAATAGTTTCAAGTACGGAATACTGAAACAAAACGGAAGGAAAAGTAAGAGGCCTGAATATGCAAATGATATGGGGTCTTTGTCTTAGTAATTTTGTCTGCAAGCAGACAAAATCCGGAAGCGAGCCGCTGATAAAAACTACCTTGCTGTTTTTCTCTTTAAAAACAAAGCAGCACTCCAGTACACCGTAACGTAATGCATGCTTTGATCGTCTAAATCAATGATGCTGTGCTAGAGCTGAAATAAATAGAGATGCCTAATAACGATTTCTAAAAATTTAGTCACGTCAAATTCACCTTTACAAACCGCGAACACAATACAAGGCATTTTAAAAGCAATGCAAATTTGTTCGATATTTGAAGCGTGTGCAGTGCAGTGCTTCCCGTATGAATTCGCATAAGATTGAGATTGTATATATGCATAAGGCCAACCAAATATATGTGAACGTTGAACCACAAGATTAAAATTTATTATGAAAATTGACGAAAAATAATTCGTGTGAGCTTTGTTTTTCATGTCTCAACGATGAACATCTGGCAAAAGTGTAATAAAATTCATTTGATGGTTTTATGGAAGCCTCGGTGAAGGTTCCAAAGTAGTGTTACCAGTTGCCTCGTCATAAGCACATCATAAAACGACGAGTGGGAGTACTGTATTGCGCATAGCGGTTGTCCTCTACAATAGTTTGGATCAAGATACCATGTTTAACGCTACTAGTGTGTAGCGTGCTTTTACATTAATTAAAATATGTTAATGTGTGCAAAGGCATCGTATAATACTAGATCAGTAATTTAAATACTACCGCATCAGTTGAAGTCTGGCATAATGCTCCCGCATAAAGGAATATTTGTAGCCATGTAAAGTTGTGTAATATACTAATTTTGACATCATTTGAGAGACGCACCACCAAGTACCAAGGTTATCTTCGAGTTACCGCTGCTCAAAGATTGACAATAAAAAGAAAAACAAGAATAAATTGTTGCCAACTAACTCTTATTAAGAGGTTGTAGCTGACAAAAGAAGAAATAGTTATTCTCATTGCAATATTCAAATGTCTGAAAACAAAATTACAAAGATTACTCACAAGTATCTGCATTTACTGTATAATGCACTGAGGATCCCTTCCGGGAATTGTTGCCTGCTGTGACACTAATTAGCAATCTTGTACAGCCTCTAAATTTCCCTCTGACACAACAGGAAAACTCAAGAAGCATTGTGTAATCCAGGAAAATCCATAAGAGCAAATCCCAAAGAATAGCAAACTGACAAAGTGACAAGGACTTATTTGCCTCACAACATAAGATAACCAAGTGCCCCATAATAATGTGCTGCCCTAAAAGTACGACTATTGGCTTGCGTAAATTGAAGCAATCATTTAATTCCGCCTGCCTACAAAAGCTGGTTCGTCGTCCTCAGAAAAACATGCCGAGACAAGCCACTTCCAACTGTTTCATCTCTCTTACATTTTCTACAGGAGGGGGTATACTACGCCATTGTATCACAAAGGAAAAAGATTATCCAAAAATAATTGATCTGTTACGGTATAAAACAGTCCGAGGGAAGAAATAAGAGCATTTTCATCCTGGTCTCGAGAGTATTACATAATGTAGGAAAGGAAAATGTAAGAAATACGAGGCACGCATTTAGTGCTACTTTACGAAAGATATATAGGAAATTAATGCACACTAATCCTTTTCAACATATATTGTATGTACGTCTCTAATAAAACATTGAAGACCTTTTCCTTCTTCTCTCTTCGCTCAAATGTCTAAGGTATAACGAGCCGAAAATGCGAAATAAAGTCTTTGTTAAGAATAAAGCATGAATCTGCTACCACCGGTCTTCACTCAAGCGTTGAAAGAAAATCGGTTGACGCTTGTGTATGTATTTGCATATTAGTTATATAGAGTAGCTCATATTGATTTGCAAAATACAAAGAAATTTATACGGTGTGGTGGTGGTGTTGATAAACACGTAGAGAACGGAGGCTACTCAAAGGCTGAGCAATCTGTCATGGGAAAATTAGCAAAACAACTGGCAGAGAGCTTCATCCATTCATAAAGGTATGCAATATGCAACAACCTCCTTTCCATAATCTTGTTACTGTACTCTGTGCCTTTTTCTTTATACATTTTTGTACGCTTCTCTATTTGGGTGGATCACTGAAGACTTCCGTCTCAAGTTCTTAAGTTTGAGTCTCGTCCTGATAGCAGATTATATGTGGCACTATAATATGTGGTGAATGGCTCACGTTGATTTACGACACAGTCGTAGCATGGAAAATGGGAAATCAGACGTTGAGCTGAAAGATTTAGCTTCAGAAGCGCTCTCATTTATATTTCATAATAATGCTCTTGCTCCCGTCATCTCTTTTAAAACTCTGCAACAACACATACACTTCTTCGTGTAATGAGTGAGTTCGTCGTTTGATCGAGGCCTGTTTGTGAAATTGGAGCATATCTTTGTGGAAAGCTATTTGAAACAATTTTACTCATAGTCAAAAGATATTTGAAGAAGCCCTAGACTATCATTACAAGGGAACTTTTAAGTGACTACGTCAGGTTACGCACGACATGTACATATTCAAATTGGATTCATACGAGAATCGGCAAGAATCCGTCATCAACGCATTTTATCTGACACGACAGTTGTGAAACGACATCCATGCGCTTTTCTGGAATTATTATGCTGATTACAATTGGAGCTGTTTAGAAATTATGTAATTATATCAAATAGCAAAGTTTTTTCGCAGAACATCCATACAGTTAGATTTAGTATAGATGTAAGTTTATCGCTGTTTTAACACATTGGATTCAAATGGTTAATCGTAAATAAAATTATATATTGGTTGTTTTTATGAAGCAAGGTAAGTCATTTTCCATGCAAAATTATTTACACAAAAGTGTTATAGCCAATCTCCGATGGCTCCTCTGATACGGTACGTGTTGAGCCATCGAATCGACATATACCTGAGACATAGTGATACTTCGGCGAGCGCAGGTGTACTGTAGTAAAGTCCTATTTTTGAACACTCGCAAAGTCTTCTTTTGATGACACACTTTTGAAGATTTCGCTGACTAACTCAGTGACCTGATTCGAAATAGGTTCTATTCTCATCTCATATATAGGCTAAAGTGTGCGCGAGGTTGCTACAAATGCTATTTTTGCACATCCAATCGCTAACCACTGCATCTTTTGTATAACCGAGGACAAACAACAGCGACACAGAGCTTGTTATTAGATATTTATGCAATGCCATTTCATGGCTCCTTGGCTTCTTCATGGCTACATATCACTCCGACGTGAGAACTCCTTGGATAAGTCAAACCTATTCCATCGCTCGTGAGCTCATTGTTGTAATTCATCCATGTTATGGAAGATGACAACAAAAAATTCACTAAAACCGACAACTCTGCAGTATGACATTATTTTTTGTCATAATGATGATGTAACATTACATTTTGTGCTTTTACATATTGCTCTGCTCGAATCAGCGCTCCGTTTTGGGCTGTTTCCCTATTCAACCGTGTCGTTGTCGCACAGCACAGCAAGAAACATCAGCCATAAGCACCACTTAACAACCTGAACCGATTTGAAGATTATGAGTGATACCTCACATTCACATGGCAGAATAATGCAATGCAACAATTTAAAATGTGTTATGTAAGAAAGAGGGCTCGTAGTAAGTGTGTCCCAAATAATAAAATTTAACCGAGGGTAGTTAACATGCGTCAATCATTGCAAGCGAAACCAATTTGATGACTTTCAAGTATTTTGCATGATTTTTGGGACAGTCGTAACGTTCAGTGTATTGTACCACTGACTGACTGTTTTGACGGCACAAGTCAACGGAAACAATATTATATGTTATTTTTAATATTAAAGTCTTTAATGCGATTTGATCATTACCTTAAGACTCTCATGCTCAGTACTTTAGTATTTAGTGAACAGTCGACAAGCTCTGAGAGTTTGCAGACATTTTCATTTTATGATAATACACGTATTTACCCTGTGTTGCATATGATTCCTAGAACTCGTGTAGGGAGTTTTTGTGGGGAGAATAAGTTTGTAAGTACAAAGTAGAATTTCCAAAAAATTAGAACTTGCTTCAACCGTCTGCTGTATATTTGGAAAGTGATGTAGTGGAAGGAGTCTCATTTTTGGAATAGTGCTGTGGTAGCATCTGGAATTTTAAGTTATTACACATTAGACACTAGTGACACTTGAAGCGAAACTGAAAAAAAGTACAGAGCAATTCTAGAAGTTTCCTTGAAATTGAAATAAAGGAGGAATTTTTATTTGCGCCACGTAATCAAGTTAAAAATTGGGCAACACCCAGAGCCACACTCGTCGTGCATTAAGTTTTACCTAATTCTTTAAGAGCCCCTCAAAAAACCTGCCAAAATCATGTCACACGCTTCACTCCGCATAATTCTCTGTTCGGGCTCGACTCGCCATCAAATTTCGAAGTGGAGGCGAAGTGGAAATAGAGGTACAATGATCACAGCCCCTCTCGCCTTCCTTCTTAAAGCGATGCTGGGCTTGACAATTATGATTGGTTCACAACCTGCTGCCGCTTTCCCGGACGGAGCTCCTGGTGAGGCGTGTGTGCGTCATAAGCCGAATCATGGAGGATCCGCTCAACCGTTGTCTGCTCTCCCGTTTTATGTCACTGCGAGCTCCTCGACGTACCAACCTGGACAGACCATCTCTGGTAAGTAGATTAAAATCAAAATGGAAAATACTCGCATCTTTACTTCAAATCATTCGTATACTGAGCCATGCTTAATCAGTAATTAGTGGAAAAGGTGGAGGTACAGAGGATAATAAGTGACGGCTTATAATTTAATGGACGAATTTGTGCAAACTGAGGAGTGTCTTCTTAGAATTGCCCTAAATATCTAAAAGTGAAACGTAATTTTGCCACAAATACGAGAGAGGGTAGGCAAATGTCATGTGCGAAACTTAAATTAGTCGACTTATGAATCGACAAAAGCCATTTCCAGGAATTAAAGTAGCTTATGCATGTTTCTCCGGTTTAATACGACATTTGGAAGCCACATGGCCGCCATTTCGTTAAGACAAAACTGTCACCCCATTTTTTCTTCCAGTTCGCTTGCTTTTTCGTTAAAATTTTTCCTAATTGTGTGGGGTGCTCTGAAAGCAAGCAAGAAAAAAGATTTTGTATTCATCCTTTTACAGCAAATTGTTTGCTCGTTTTCGAGACTTTAAAAAAAGCTCATTCTCTTCGAGAAAGCAGAGGAAAAGGGTCAGGAAAAAAAGAAAGTTTCGCGTGGGTTGTTGGTTTCTTGGGGCTTTTGGATGAGGCATGCAAATAAAAACAAGAAACAAACGGGAAGCCTGATGAAAGTTCACCTTTTTTGTCTGATCCACAAACCTTTGTTGAAGGTGAAAGCTGTTTTTTGTCGATAGACTGCGTACAGGAAGATAAAATACGAATGATGATGAAAATGAAAAGTGAAGCGAGGATAAAGGGGAGATAATATAAAAATTAAGCGTCCCTAGCATTCCTTCCTTCATACAGCTCACCTTAAAAATAAAATACCTACCACACCTATTACTCTGCTCCACTTTTCTCATTTTCCGCAGCAACGTAGGCTTACACAGGTTTCAGGGGGCTTTCAGTTCAGTTGAATTTCTCGAGGTTTTCATCAACACATCACGATGTAGTTTTCGTATAACGTGATGTTAAACAAGCACAAGAAATGCAATATCTTCAGCTTTTCAAGGATTTCTCGTTTCATTTTTTGTGTGTCTTACGACGAGTCTGGGCATACAATACGAAGTAGGTGTAAATGTTTTTAATGGTTATCATCGTTTCGATACAAAGTTGCTTGAATGAAGCTTGTTTCGCTATTCATCTCCAATTCTATTCCCTGATTTCCTTTTGCTGTTTGTCTCCGGATCTGTTTGACTGTCTCTAGAATTTTGAATTCCATCTGAAAAGGATGTGATACGGAAAAAGAAAATGATGTAACGAATCCTGATTCCCAGTGGGACGCAGGTAGAAATTGCCTCTGCCATTATTCTGGAGTGCCTGTAGAATGGCTCAGACTATAAACATTGAACGGGGAATGGTGAAAAAAGTTGTAGAAGAAATAAATACCCAAATCGAAAGTCGATCTGCTTAAAAATTTGAGCGTCCGTTTAAACATTACTGCAAAAAAATGAAATCAAAGCTTTATCGTAATATACAGGCTTCATCTATATTTTGCATAAGAATGGGTTAATTTATTATACTGAACAAATTTTTCAAAACAAAGTCGCAATGCAATTTTAAACTTCTCCCAAAACTAAATGTCCAATACTAGTCAGGATAATCATTCGTGCGTGATGTCATGATTCATCAACTCCGTCCGTCATTTTATACACAAATGAGAGTACAAAAGTTGAAAGATAATCCCAACAGAAAAGAAGGATATTTTGCAAGAAAACTGTAGCATACCTGAAAGAAAGAGCTGTACACACTGTGTGTAGAATATATGTAGCTCCAACAGTGAGCCGTTGGTAATAATAGCTAATAAGATTCTGTTGAAAAATCACCGGAAGGGAATTTCAACTGGGTAGGGAATTACATGATCTTTTTTAGACAAAGGCTTTAGGATCTCGGTTCTTTTAAACACTCCCACCACTTCAGATATAGCAGTACACAACTCGAATATAGCGTGATCACGCTCGATAAACACACCTTCTATAAAGGTGAGAAAGTAGAAAACTTCCGTAAATCCCTCAGAAGACCCAGTATAATAAATGATAGAAAGGCTCGATGCTCTTCATTTTTTGTCTTGTGGTGCGTGGGTCATGATTAATAGTAAATTTTAAAATAAGGCCAACCTAGTTTGAAGTCTCCTCTCCGTTGATATTAGCTCAATCATCAGGTTAGAAAGCAGCCCGATTCTTCTAAACTTCCAGGAATCACCGAGATTTCCTCCGATACACACAGATTGTCGTGTGAAAGTTTTCCTGCTGCACGTTCAGTTCAGGATATTTTTATGGGTGAGGCTTTGGCATTAAAGTTGTCTGAGAAAATATACATACATGGAACATTCACTTTAGCGAAGAAGGCATACTTTCATATAATAAGCAGTTAGATATGCTCATTTTATCGTATCCTCTTACCTGATATTGCTTTCCTCACATTCTCAGCTATTACATGTCACTACAATTTTAGCATCACCAGTTGGTCTGTGCTGTACAGCAGAGCATTTTTTAGAGAAATACTAAGGCTAACTTATACTGGTTTTGCGTTGTTCAGGAAAAAACTAGGGAGTGGAGTAGAGCAGTCGTCAATTCAATTGTTCTTCATTCAATACACAGAGTCTAGGAATAGCACTCACTTCGACGTGCGTGCAACATGACTCCAGCCATTTTAGCTCATTCTCATAAAAAGCAATCTCTCTTGAGATCAACCTAAATTATTGTATCTGTTGAGTTTACCCTTTTCAACCATAGGTATAAGTATTCTCTGAAGCTTAGGAAGATGCTGCTTTTTGCATACAACGGGAAATTGTGCATTATAAGCGGCCAACCAGACTTTGCCATCCGAGAACGTTATACAACTATTAAAGCATGCACTTTTTATAGATAGTCACTCTCTCTTTCCGTTACACAGTGCCATCGACATGTCCATCCGCTACCAATACATTATTATTGTAGTATTCCGCATATAAATAAAGGAGGACATCCTTTCACAGCCGTGTTTCATGTAAAATATGACACATCTAAACATGTTCATAGCGCAGAATATGTAACGGTTTGTTTTTCTTTCCTGAAACCCTTCTAGCACATTACAACTTCGTCCCTGGAACTCCCACTTTGAACTCAAGAGACACTTGTAAACTATGACATGAAAGGTTAAAATAATCTTGTTCGGTACAGGTTTTGAATATTTTTGTCGTAGTTTTCATTTTAACACATCCCCAATCCTCGTCTGTGACGATCGTTAGAGGTTACAAAAGAGCTTGATTGAAGTGCGACTCTCAGTGAAAATTGAAGTCATGAAATTTTATTCCCACATACAAGCTTCCGACTAAGTTTCCCCGGCATGATGACTCTCAAAAACCGAATGAAATTGAGACAATGTAGTAGATTTGCTCAAAAGTTTTTGATTACATGTACATAAACCACTTTCGCTCTCCTCTCGTTTAAACCTCTTCCTGCTCCGCGTGACTTGTTTCAGGAATGGAACACAACTCTTCAGAGTTGAGCTAGATTCGGCCACGCTATCAAAGTTGCTTTCTCCAGGCTGTTCCGGTGGTGATATTCACAAAAGAGTTTGTTCAATATTGACAGATTGGAATTCCTACAGATTGCCATGCTCTTTTTTCTCTCTCGTCAGTGGTGCATTTGAGTAGTACTAGTCCACATGGGATTTCAATTTCGAAGTCTACGTGTGGTTCTATTTGAAAAACACAAAAGGGGCAACATATCCTCATAGTTCTGGTACATCCTTACATTTTTGGCGGCTAGAACAAAAACTAGGCTTTCTAGATTGGAATTGTTTAACAAGTTGAATAACAATCTCCTCGTGTGTAGAGAGACACGATGCGAATGCAAAGCAAAGTGAGTAAACAAATTATCCAGCCATAAAATGTATACTGTTGTAAATTGCCAACTAATATTATGGTGCATACAGAGCGTCAGTAACGAGAATGAGAACTCAAGTTGCCATCATGTTGTCTATCACATGCACTGTTGCACAATGACGAATTACACGCACGAGGATCGGGTGTGTGCTAAACTGAAATAATTGAATTTGACTGCTGAGCATTTAAATAACCTAATTCCCCACGTATCACACCTATATCCGTCCTCATCGTGAGTGACAATGAGGACAGCCCATTTGGGCTTTTCCGTCCTTGTACACAACTCCTGCACGAAGGACACCTCCCAACTTTTCCCCCTTCCGATGTCAATCAATGTCCGTATTTAGAAAATGTGTCCACTTATACCGCCTTCTCACCGCCGCCACAACTTCCTCGAAATTTCCCTGCAATTTCGCTGTCATTCCAATAAATGTCAGAGCAAAAGTCCATGTGGAAATGTGTGAACTTTCCCTTTTCCTCCAAGCAAAATCATTACTAAACTTGAAAATGTGGCACGTGTCCATTCTCCGCGCATTAAAAAGTTGAAAAAAAGTTTTGAAGTGCAATATCCTACACAAAATTGCCAGAGGATTAAGCGGAGAGAAAGGCTCGATCTAAAAAGGAGGTTTACTAATGTTTTCATGTTGTTAGTGTAAAAAATTTACACAACATTGAAGAGAACTGGGAGTGTTGCTAAAACATTTAAAAAACTGAGAATAGCAGTGGTGGAGAAGAGTGAGAAAGGATTTCAGCACTATAGGTCTTTTCCATTACCACATAAATCTGTCGTGGAAAACCCATTATGAGAAGGATCCTGCTTTCAAGAAGCCCGATATGAAAGTGCCTCCAGCTACAACTTGTGTGAATGTGTCATGCACTCCACTGGATTGTATCTTTTTCCTCCCAATAATAGTAATGCCTCCTTATATTTCGAAGAACCTATATACTAAAAATAGTACACACCACTCAACTTCTAGGTCTCCTAATGGCATGATCAAAGTGACCCGTGAATGTCCTCTTCTCACTTCAAGGGAATCTCTGTATCCCTTTCCTTTCATTCACTTTAGCTGCCGCTGAGCTCTCCCTTTCGTCTTTATTCGTTTTCTCCTCCAAGAATCTGCTCACTTTGGCGGAACAAACTTCACCCCTTTTCTCCACAACTTTGTTGAGTTCGAGTCGATATATCGGTTTATTTGACACAGGCTAGAGAGAGAGAGAGAGAGAGAGAGAGAAATTTTCAATGGTATCCCACTGACATTAGTTTCTCTTTTGACCTGAAGTATAGAAGTAGACAGGAAAGCACACATATTCTCACCAATATATGTTGCTTTCTCCGTGAATGGAGTTTATTGCTAAACGCGTCTGTATAATCTCTGGAATGTCGATATTTTGTACAATAATGCGTTTATATTCCACCCTTTGATGGTGATAATTTTCACTTGAGCCCGAACAAGTCTGAAACGGTACGGTTATCGCTACGATATGAGTGGTAGTAATTGCCGATAATTACCTGAAGTAGTTTACTTAAAGCAATAACACTTACACAGCGATTAGCTGTGCATTTCGTCTTCACAAGAAAATATTCTTGTTCTGAACGCACAAGCATACGTGGTAGGAAATGGAAGATTTCGAAAAATGAAAGGATTTGTTCCTTTTGATTCGTGCCTTTCTCTCACATTTTACTCCACCAGGATTTTGGTGATTTTTTCTCTTTCATGTCTCCCACTCTGTGTGTATGTGTGTTCGCCATTTCCATTTTAACAAATACGTTTGTGTTAGCACAAACTTTCCCTTGAGTTCTCCCCATACACAAAAAGTGATGTGGAAAAAGGTAAAAAGAGAGATTTGGAGTAACTCAATAATTTTCCTTCGTTTTCTTACCCTCGGATTTTCCCCGTTTTCTCGCTTTTGAAGTGAAACGCTTTTTCATTCTGGTACACCAAACTATTATATTATACAAGCTTTTTTTGAACTGTGAAAGCTGGTTTCCCCTTTCTCTTCCATTCTTTCATTTTGATTCATTCTGTCTTTTGATATTCCTTCGCAGTTCGAATTGCTGGAAAGCCAGGAACATATTTCAAAGGATTTTTCCTCCAAGCGAGCGATGAGCGAGGTCGATGGATCGGCTCTTTTGAGCCCACTTCATTTTCCGTTTCTCATCCGGAGTGTGCGGCCACAACTCACTCGGAAAGCCATGAGAAGGAGGAGGCAACCTTGGTGTGGCACGCTCCCAAAGACTCGCACGGCACTGTGCGCTTCCTGTAAGTACTTTCCCCATACTTTCTCCTCAGTCTTTCTATGCTTTCTCTCAGAGTTCAAGTCCTGCTCACTTGACAGCGCCACGAGGGCTTCCTCATTGATAGCTACTTGCTTTCACTTGCCTTTGTGACAACTCTCGACATTGTTGAACGTGCGGTTTCTGAAATTTACTCAGTTTACTACACTATTATTATATACTCACCCCCGTCCCGATTCATTTCTGCTGCTTCTGAATGAAGCAAAACATTTCATCTCATGCCTTCCTCTCCTCTTGCTTGCACAGAATCACGTACTTTGCATCTGTACACTGACTTTCATCAGCGAGAACCTTGCACCATACATTCATGGCCTTGAAGTGTATTTTTATTTCTTACCAATAACATAACATCAGCATAAAACAGTCACCTTCACTTCTCAACACACTTTCACTCACTTTCCGTCCGGGGACGTAATCGAAAATAAAAAATAAACAGGGAAAAGAGCATGAGAAAGAGAGATACAAGATGAACATGAAAATCTACAGATATGAGCGTGCGATAATAATGCAGAACATAAAAAACTTGCCAATTGTCAAAAACATAGCGTATGCTCTCGCTCTCGAAAACGACACAAGGTTTATATGGGGGAACCCCATATGGTAAACGTAAGAGTATGAGAAGCATTGAATCATAAATAAAAAACTGAATCTTTTTCACACGCCGGCCTTTTTTAGTCGTCGTTGTCACCTTTTTTTTGTCGTAGTAGTATATTATAGTTTCCCTTGAAAATCACTATTTTCCACATAGATACACACATACCTTCATGTATACACAGAGAAAAATAAAAAACTAAAGCTACGGCAAAAGAAAGGAGGTTGAATGAGAACCAGTATAGTGGCGGTGCTCCTTTTTTATGTTTTTTGACTACTACTATATCATTATCGTCGTTTTTATGAATACATAAGAACAGAAGGAAAAGCGAAAGGAAGAGAAAGGAAGGTATACCCCGCGTTTTTTAGAGAAATGCCGAGAGAAAGAGAGGGAGAGAAAGTAAAAGAAGCTTTTTTGCTTTTGTAAGTAATAAGAAAACGTGGATAGTCAGACACACGCCGACGTATATGTATGTCTATAACTGAAGAACAATAATTTTTTATTCGGAAAAATTTGCATAGTAAACTTTCAACCCGTTTTCACATCGTCATCCTTTTCTCTCTCTCTACCCTTTTTCTCCCATGCATATGTATTGTCTTTCTGTTCTCTGGAAAAAAAATCCTTGTTTAAAAGAATAAGTATATATTATAACCTCTGTTCCTTCCCCATTATCATCCATATATGAGTATGTCTCCAGGAGAAGACGAAACGGACAGCATAAAAGGGAAAAAAGAAAACCTGTTTTTACTTGCTTATTCTTTAGCTTTAAGGTAAAAGGGTGAGGAGAAAGCTTGAGCGGAGAAGAAAAAATGAATACGTGAATGATGGTAGTGAGTGGCTGGGGCTATTGTGTTTTGTATATTTCTTTGCCGGTGACGTGTTACATCCCATATTAGTATATCAATTGAACCTCTGCACACCTATATATTTTGCAGAGAGAAAATAAAAACCTGTTTTTTTTCGTCTTCGAAAAAGGACGACACGACTCCTACTCCAGAAGAGCGTGTGTACGCGACCATCTTTTTTTCTTTACCTTCAGCGCGCTCCCTCCTCTTGTCGACCGACCGACACGACAGAAAGAGAGTCGACGAGAGAGTCTTGTTTTGTTAGCAGAGTTTGGTCGAGAGAAGATAAGATGAGGAGATGACTCTCTTTTCTTTCCTCTGCGTATGCATGCTTAAGTCCTTTCTAAGAATTTTTTTTCTCTTGCCTTTTCGAATACATATTTCTCACGAAGCACGAGCAACTTCCACTCACATATACACTCCACTCCTGTTTTTCCCTCCCTTCATCTTTTTTCTTTTTACTTATTTCGTTTCCCCCATCTTTCCCCCGTTTTTACTTCCTTTTTTCCACATTCTGTGGGAAAGTTAACAGATTCTGAGAGCAGCCAGAACATGTGCGCGAGAGAAAGAGCGGCTCTGAAAAAAAATATATGTGAGCACACGAACACACACTTGTACACTACACCTTTTACAATTTTGCGAGCGAGAGAGAGAGATGAGTATTCTGTGTATGTGCTCCGGGTCCTTCACCTCCTCCTTATCCGATCCGCGTGAGCTTAAGAAAGGCGAAGAAAGTAGCTGCTCATCCAAAAGGTAGGTTGTGAAAGAGAAAGGGAAAAAACGGAGAAGAAATCATATCTTCATTGTCATACACCATACGATGATATGTGTACATATCATCAGGTCAAAAAGCTTAAGCTTTCTAGCTTTCTCTTGTCCTCTTCTTTCCATTTTACCAAACCTTTTTCTTCGTCTTCTTCTCCACCCTTTTTACATTAGATGTACCTCTTCCTTTTTTTAAAAAACCTGCAAATGGGAAATGGAAAAGAAAGAGGTTCGGGAAAACCAATCTTATAAAGATGTATTGAATTTTGGATTTGAGCAGCAAAAGATGAAGAGAAAATAAAAGCTGCCAATGTAATCTCTGCCTTTCTTTTGCACATTCTGTCTTCTCGTATCGAAATTTACGCATTTCAAAAGGTCTACTTATCTCGCTATCTGGCTACTATTCAAGCGCTATCTAGCCCATCCAGAGAGACCTTGGCCAAAGAGATGGAAATGATTGTAATGTAANCTTATCTCGCTATCTGGCTACTATTCAAGCGCTATCTAGCCCATCCAGAGAGACCTTGGCCAAAGAGATGGAAATGATTGTAATGTAAAAAGAAGGTAATTACTGGGAAACAATGCAAATGGAAAGCTTTCACACATTCAGGCCGAGTGAGATTTTTATGAAACCACTTTATTTGACTTGCAAGACACTCCTTGTCAGTCAACCGAGTGCAAGATTAATATACAACTGTTACTCCATTTTCTTCTCATCTTTCATTGGACTTTGCCCTATAAAAATAAGCCTTGTTTGCAAAGTGATCGGAGAGATTGTGCTTTTTCAAAAACCAGTCTGATTTTCTCCGTGTCCTCAAGTGATGGAGCCAAGCTGTCTGGCGTGGCGTATAAAAGAAGAAAATAGTGTACTTCTACGAATCTCCACTCCGACTCTGAGAAAGCGTTCATTTTCTCGTTTGGACCACGTCATATCGACAATTTGTGCAGCGGAAGTTTGTATGCAACATTTTGCGTAAGTATAGCGCTTTTTTATGTATCGAGCTACATAGAATGTGTCTAGTAAATCCTTTTTTATTTTCCTTCCATTTCTCACTCACCAGGATCTCATGTCACTTTTCTCCTTTCCCAGCTCGCGCCTTATGCTTTCTCCATGTTCTACACTGTGATATGTACACACATTCTTTTCTTTATCTGCATCCGCTGCTCGTCCAATTCCATCAAAACGAAAGCAAAGCGTCACCAGAGAGAGAGAAAGCTGTGCACTGTATATTATATTTGAACGTCGAGCCTTGTAGTAGGTCAATAGAGATTTATTTTCTTTTCAGCACGAAAAAAAACTACACAAGAGTAAAACATTATTATGTGAATGTACAGAGGTTTATTTTTTTCTATCCATAACTTCGAAGTGTTATAATATATGTCACAGTAACTCACAGTGGGAAAAGGTCTGTTCCAACACGGGTATTTGTATAGGTACACGTGGGAGGGCTGTATATGAAGAAAAACGGATTATCATCATGGATCGTCATGTGTTTTTTCTGCCTTTATATGGGAAAAGAGCTGAAAAAATGAAAAATGTTTCCAGTCCATAAAATACATACATTTCAAAAGTCTTGAGCAATGGGACCAAAATGAATATTGTGAACTTTGTTGTTCCCGTCTTTTACTCACCTTAGATTTTTCGTCCTAAAAAGTGAGAGAAAGCTAGAGAGAAAGAGCTAGTGAGAAAGCTTTATTTTCTTGAAATTTTTTTCTTAATGCATATAGAGAGGAAGCATAAGGTATAAAGATTTCTTAGGATTTTTTATTCCATTATTCCAGGTAGTAAAAAGTAAATATAAAAAGTGCTTTCTCTCCTTTTTCCTCTGTCTCGGTTCTCATACAGGAGAAAACTGAGTGCGCTGTGCTGTGTGTGTGTGCATTACTCAGTTTTTATGTTGAGCAATTCCTTTATATAACTCCAGGCCATAAGACTTTATTTTCTTTGGATCTATTTTGGATTTTTTTTGTTTAAAAAAGGGTCCCAAATGTTGTTTTGTCAGACGTACTTCATCATCATCAACATAAGGAGAAAAGAAGCAGAGTTAGTTGCCTCCTCCATTCTCTCTCAATGTGCACAATCCCAAATGGACAAAAATGGAAAAGTTGCTTCGTTTACGATTTTTTTCTTTTCCTTTCCCTTATAGTAGCTTCTTGCCTCGTGTCGTTCCTCATCGTTCCTTGCGCCTCATTCGTATGATTCATGTCTGGTTGGATCCATGAAATAAAAAAATGCGGAAGAATGTGTTACGACTAACAACTCCCTGTACTTATAGCGGATATTAAATCTAAGAAAAATCTGTGAAAATACTATATGTCCTTCCAATCTTGTGTAAAGACATACATACAAAGCAGTATGCATCTCAATGAGGCTCTCTCTGGGTATACTATATATAGTACTCTACTGTTCTGCTCCAGCTTGTAGAAATCTAATGTATTCCCAAAGTCCCACTGATTCACTCAAAACAACATGAATATTCTACGAATGATTCTATCCAATTTCCTTTCACCAAGAGAAATCATAATGTTATTTGTTTATGGGATATATACCTATTACACCACCATCCACCTCGTCTCGAGTCCAAGTCATCATCATCAGTCAGCGAGAAAGAGTGAGTGAGGCTGGATGTGAGAGAAACAAAATCAAGCTATTCCTTCTAAAAAAAACTCACTTTCTCTCTCTCTCGACATCGTCGCACACTCTGGTTTTCATCCTTATGCATTAAATATCGACATTATGGATGAGTTGAAGTTGGGAAAAGCTGGAGGCAATGAGAAAAGTTAATATTGTGTTAACTCTTTTCTCTCCCATTTCTATAAATATGGAATTTTGGGTGATGATTTCGAAGGAGGAAGAAGGATTCATTTTTATGGCGTCAATCCCGTTATTACCTTTTCTCCTTATGTTTTTGATACGTATGTTAGGTAATAATGTGCGCTACAAGAGAAACAGAGCGGACCAACGCTACACAACACATATGTGCGTCGAATTTTCGTGGAGGAAAAAGTTTTCACACAAAGTGGCTCAGGCTGAGCAGAACAGCCGAACACCAAAACACAGTTGCTAGTTTTGGGAGAGTGACGAGACAAAATTAGGTTTATTCGCCATTTGCAAATTGTATTAAAGTAGTCAATCTCCGCTTTTCTCATCTACAAACTTGTTGACAAGCTGGAGAGAGTGAGAATAAAGGTTGGGATCGCCTGCTTTACATATTTAGACACTGTGTTTCATTAGCGAGTTACGAATGATGGCTTTGAACTTCCCTATTGTATATATTTTTGTCTCTCTCCCTCTCTGTTCTGTCTCCACGCAAAAGAGCTTTTGTGGATGTATTTTGTTAAGTTTTGTGGGAGGAATTTCGACTTCCAAAAAACGACGTGCCTTTTCACCGGATATGGCTCCGGGAGCCGTTCGCTCTACATTAGCGAGAGTGTACACACATTCTCTCTCTCTGGTTTAATATGAACTTTATGGGCGTGATTTATTAGCTCGTGTTCGTATTTTTCTCTGAGAAAAATATTCTATTTATAAACTTTCTAGGAGAGTGAGTACAAACAATTTGAATAATTAGATATAATTTGCAAAACCTTTAGAAATGTTTTCATTTGGAAAACGCGGAGGAAGGTGGTGCACAACTACCACTATTCATACTTTTTTACGCTCATAGTTGATCCTCTTGAAAGCTGCACAGAGAGAAACTGTGTGTGTGGGCAAGCCTGCTTTCTCGTCTTTTCCAGCTTCCCAACTCATGTGTAACTGGGTGTATGTAAAATGTCATCATCTCCGCCATTTTACTCGTCGATATGAATGCATACATAATGTAATATTCACTGGCTCTCTCGTCGTCGTCCTATCTCGTCGAAGGTTGTTCATGGAACGGGCTGTGAAGCCGTTGTAACTTGGCAAGGACGATCTCTCCACGAGAGAAAATGCCTTTATTACATATGCTCATGGTATGAGCGTTCTTTTTTACGAGAGGAGCAATTTTTTCACTCTTTTGTCTGCATTACTCTGCACCACGATCTCCCCACCACCAACACTGTTATCACAGCAAAGAGAAAGTAAGCCTCTTACAAAATACTCCGGTGTAGATTCAAGAGAAGAAGAAGAAGCAGGAAGAGGAGAGAGAGAAAAAATAGAAAATTGCATTTTGCATTGGTTAGTCTTCTCTCTGGCGAACATCCTCCGGAATTTTTCTCTTACATGCTCAAAACAGAGAGAAAGCACAAAAGGAGTGAGTGTCTATAATGAACGTTGTGCACCTACACACTCCGGCTCCCATTTTTTCCAGTGTACGTACCTGTTTACCATTTTTTGTATCATATCCCAAAACATGAATGATCATGGAGAATGAACAAAGAGAACGGGAAATAAAGGTGAAACACTTTTTTCTTCTTGTGTAAACATGTGTAGGCATTCCAGTATAAGTATGAATGTGTATCGTGCGCGAAACGGATACGTACGTAGCTCAGACAAAAAATTTGTAAGATAAACTATGGAGAAAAACCAGCACAGTATCAACCCTGTGTATCACGTCAGCACACACAATGAACATTGACACCATCTCTCTCCCGCCCTCTCGGTTTTACAGGGATCTCATGCAAAGTTGCATAGGAAGTTGACTTAGATTTTTTTCTCCTCGAGTCCTTTTTTCGCCAAACTTGAGCCCAGAAAGACGAGACGAAGGAGACAGAGAAAATGAGAATAGAATCGATTCTAATGGGATGATGTGATGTAAAATTCACCTCTCATCCTCCTGCGGAAGAGAAGCACGGAGTGGTATAACTATACGGAAAAGTTTAAAAGAAAAGAAGTCATTTCATTTTATACTTACACATTCCCTCTCTCTTCTCCGTTTTTCTTTCTTCCCAGCATTCCAATGTGTCGTGGCTCATCCTTCATTACATTTTGCGTTGCTCGTCTATTTTTTCGCTATTCTTCTTTCTCTCTCGTCCGCTAAATGTGCGTCTCTCTGTGTGTGGTGCACATTTTACAGATTACTCTATCTTCCACAGTTTTTTCTTCGACTCCACTTGTTCTTTATTCCCTATCTCTCATTACGTCCTCAAGTGTATTCCCCACGTATACAGGGAAGAATGTAGTCTTTTGGAGAGGCTCGCTTGGTTTGTTACCACCAGTCCTACCACACGTGTACATGTTTACGCAGAGAGAGATACAAACGCAAAGACGAAATCCCTAATCTACCAGATATGAACACATGGATTCTGGTAATTCTCGAATATGTAAACGTGCCCCCACAATGGATCCACTCTTTTTTTCGTTCTTCCATTTTCATATACAATTGATATACACACGTGCTCTGCCTTCGCATGCCAAAGGGGAGGACAAAGTGAAAGCCAAAAAACCAAACCAACCATGCAGTCACCAGACGATGATAATAACATGCGGAGAAACTGTACGGGAGCGTATATACAAAAAGATTCTCTCTATTTTCCACACTCCTACTCGCAGTATACCTGTCATACACGTATGAGACGGAGGGAAGTGAAGGGAAAAATCCAAAATGCTCCCGAGTCTCTCTGTCTCTCTCCTTTCTGCTTACCTTCTTCTTCCTCGTCGAAAGTGAAAACCATGTCCTTTCATTTTCCTCTCATTTTCCATTCCTTCCACTTCTTCTTATATTACGATGCAAATATAATGGTAGGTAAACTACTGCCTAGGCGCCCCATCTCAGTTTCTGTCTTCTATTTTTTCAACTTCCATCCCTTTGGAGGAAAATTTCCCTGAAATAATTATTGTTGCCTTTTTTCCACTCCTTTTCTCTTCTCTACAATGGGTAACAATGCATAATACATGTTTGATACACTGTGAAACACACACACATACATAGACATTACACAAAGACGTAGTCAAAGTTGGGGAAAATGGATTCCAACTTTTCTCCGCTTTTTTTCTCTCTCTCTGGTTGTCACTAATTTTCAATTTCCATTGTTAACCAACGTGTCGCATGGTTCATTCTGTAGGCTCTCCACGGAGAGAGTTGTGTAGTCTTTTCTATTCGTCTCGGGATTTTTTTAGGGATATATGAATGGCTGGGAAAAAAGAAGAATGACGAAATTGATATGTAGATCTGATGCATGTGACTGGTGAGAGTGTGTGCACGTCGACATTATACAAATTTAAGCACAACTAGTTGAGCTGACGGAATAAAGAGCTCTCGCTCTCTCGCTCACCCACTCCTTTCTCCAACTCTCACCATGTTGAAAAACGAGAGAGAGAGTGAAAGCGCACAAAAAAACTCTGAAGCTTACATTACTTTTTTCACTCGTTCACCATTCTTGTTTCGCCTTCCATGAACCACACATCCATATGGAAGAGTTGTGCTGGTGTTATATGCGCGAAACATGGTTTTTCCAAGAGATATACGGAGAAACTACGATGTATATTTCTCTTTTATTATTTTTTTGCCTTCGAAAATATATATATCTATATAAAGATGTGCCTAGTACTACCACTCGAAAACTACTTTCTCCCTTCCTCTTTCACCCACTCTTGTTTCGTCCTGAGTGAGTGAAAGCAAGAGAAAGCAAGTAGTGCTACTCTCCTGGTTGGAATCCTTGTCATGAGAGAATCATTCTCAGTCTAATGGGAGATGTAAACCTTGCCAAGTGTATTGTACTTTCGAATCAAATGACCCATTCATGTTATTAGGGATCGTGAAAAGTGTGCTTCAGATTTTTCTCCCTTTTTCTCTTCCTTTCGCCCTTTTTTAATCGCAAAGCTGGAGATTGATGCAGTGAGAATTGAATGGAAAACTTGGACGGATACGTACAACGTGCACACACAAAGTCGTTTGTATAAATACTGTGGCTCACATAAACAACCTATCAAAGCGTGAGTGAAAAAAATGTAGGTGAATCTTTTAGCAGTTTAGTTTAGACTCTTCCTGCTCAACAGATGCACGGAAAGACGGTTAGAATAGCACGTTAGAGTGGCTCACTATAATATACATGTGAGGTTGGCGGAGTAAAACAAGTGTACAGAACAAAATGGGTTTTGTAAATATTGTTTGTTGCTGTTGCTTTTATTCTATTAACATTTTGCAACAATGTTTGCAGCGAGGCCTAACGCAGGTGAAATCACATGTTTACAAAGGGACGAATCCCTCCTGCTCTATTTTGCATTTTCAAAATGCCTAGTACCACGTGTTTAAAAAAATTCAAAAGAGTTCAAATCAGAGATTTTATATGATCATCATTAATTAAAGAAAAACCAAAGTATTTTCTTGACATGTATTTTTAAAAGATTTGTAAACGTTCAAAACAGTAATATACGCATGTCACATAAACACGCATAAGGATGAAGGTATTTACCTGTATCCAATTCACTTATTACGTCTTTTTTAAACATGTCACTACTGCTTCCAACAAGAATACCACCACACTATTCCGGTATATTCCTGAAAGAACCTCACATTTATCTTGGAAAGAATGTAAATGGGTACTCTCACAAAAGCATCATTATTATTGGTATTAAAAGTATTATTCAGTCCTCCACTCCATTTCTTCTACTCACATTCCATTCCTATAAAAACTGCCCACTTCTTCTTCCCTCTGAATTCTTTTCTCTCACTCTTTATTCCTTCCCTTGTCTTATTCTTGGGGAAAGAATTTATGGGTTCGTACTTGACCCACACTATCAATCTGGAGGAAGCGACAAGATGCTCGTTGCACACGGGAGCACTCCAGAGAGAGATACATACTTCAATTCTATTTTTACAATGTTGTATTTTCTCTTTATATTCCCTCCTTCAGACTTTCATTTGAACTTTTTTAGACCTACTATCTTCTCAAGACGTCGATATATTGACTAGAATTAAGCTTCTCTTCACATAATATATTACTCGAAGGCTAATATTTTTCCGCTGCCTCGTCAAACAATGTTCTTGAGGTGCAACTCAAAATTTGAAGATTTTACTCAAAATAATCCAATACTGCCATTTACACACGCATATAGGAGACAGGTAAACGCGAAACTTAAACGGAAGCTTAAGCAACACTTAACTCAACCAAAGTAACTTTTTTCTATTATTACGAAGACACTATACTTACGTCTCCTTTGTTCGCTTTGGGAAGGAACTGGAGCGTCGTGTGAGTACGTGAGGAAAAAATGAGAATACACTCATTAACAAGATAGAGGCGCACACACACCTCCGCCTCTCGCGAAATAAATATAGATCTAACTTATAGCAGTAATCTTCCCTTTTCTGTCACCGTGTGCATAGACACATGCATGTATATAATGATATGATAATGAGAAGGAATCACAAAGCACCGTGTAGATGCTTTCTCCCGGCTTTCCCTTCTGGCTACAACTTCACCAAAGACTGCTTGATACATTTTATACACCCTTCCTTCATTTTCAACCTCCACTGTCTGATATTACTTCTTTCCTACTTCTATTCCCTTTCTCTACTCCCACTTTTCCCTTCGAGTTTTTTTCTCTTTGAAACTTTGGCAAAATTTATTTATCCTGAAAAGACAAGATGAGAAAGAAGAGAGAGAGTCAAAGAAGTTGAACACAAGTGAAATGAAGAATTCTCCGAAAAAAACCACGACAAGTCTAAGCCTTTGAGCCAACCGGTGATTTCTTCTCATTTTAACAGTAGTGTGGAGTCGTGGTTGTATGTGCTCGTTCGCTTCAGCTAACTTGGTCTTCTTTTAAGCTGGAGCAAAAATGCTTCATAATCAGTCTTCAAGAAAGGAAGAAGAAAACCCTTTACTTGCATTCACACACATTCACGTATTCATATTAGCATTTAGCTTTTCTTCAAGTCGGAGCCAGAGGAAAAATACGTTACACACACAACGTCAGACATACATTTATAATAAGCAATGTTACTTCGCCTTGTAACCACAAGGTCCCTCCTTTTCTTCTTCACTTATCTCACTCGCGACTTCTGGAGAAAGTGGTCGTTTTTTCTCTCTTCCTTCTTTCTTATTCTTTCATCATCATCGTGATCCGCCTCATCATTGTAAGTCATCCTTTGAGAGAAAAACTTACCTAAAAAGATATTAGTGTACTCGCTTATTCATGCATTTTACACTCCCAAAAGAACCAACATGAGTATCACAACCATCATCTCTCTCTCATCTCTCGACAACTGGAGTGTCCCAGTGGATTTAGGATTAATTCATTCTTTTACTAGTCCGTCATTCTCCAGTCTTGCTTTTCCACTCTGGCTTAGGAAAACTTATGTGCGCCAGCACAGAGTCCACAATAAGGTAGTTTTTCCTCAGCGATATACCTCCTGTGAAGGTGAGCGGCTCATTCATTTCCCATCTTTGGGAAATGGGGGTAGCTCAAGCAGCGGCAATCTTTGTGATAGAGGCATAATCTCAATACAGGGAGGTGCACACAATGAGCAGAATTCTCAGCCTTGAAATAATATGTTCATTTGGGTAACGGCGGCGGATGGTGTTTTCGAAGCAACTTTCTTTTCCGCTGGAAAATGTGGTTATCATTTTTTTCTTCCACCACATCCCTCTCCTTCTTGGAAGTACGAGTCGTGAGAGTGGAAATGTATATTTCTCGAAGTCGTTGAGAGAGGGAAAACCTCAACGCAATCGTCAGGGTCTTGGTGTGTGGTCGCTGCTTCGTCTTCATCATCATGATCATTCCTTCACTTTCTCCTCTGAAAACTGGGAGACTCGTATACACACTACATTTCATTTATTTCGTATTCATGCATGTTCTTCCCAAAACATGGATGGATTGTGCTGGATGCCAGGCTCGTCATCAGGATGAGCATATATCTTTGTAGCATCGTCATACATTTTCTCTGGAGTCACCCGAAACCAAAGACTCACAGAAAAGGAAGCCCAGTCGGAAGAAAAGCCACTGGTCCATTTCCTTTGCGTCGTCGTGTGTGTGGCAACAGCATCTATAATCGTCATCATCATCATCATTTAGATTGTTATTACGACTGCAGTCTTTTTATTCTGATGCAAGCCAGAGAAGCTCCCAGGGCCAGTATCGTTGTTCACGAGAGATCCACCACCATTTTCTTTAATATAATACAAAAGTTGAAATCATTGCGAAAGCATAAAAAACTAGGAAGCTTCGCAGAGAGATGCAAGCGTAAAGAGAAATTTTCCAGGGAGGGCTCAAAACAAATCAAGGAATGGATCCTAGAATCGCCTACACATGAAGCAAAAACAGAAAGAGAGAGAGAGACAGAGAAACGCTTAAATTTCCTCCTGGTTTACCTAGTGAACGCCATGTATTCCACTTTAGAAAAGATCCCGTTAGCAGTCATCCTCAGAAAAATAAAATTCGAACAAGGTTTCTTTCACTCATTCAGTCCTCCTCGACGAGGCGTATACACGTATAGTAAAGGCGAATGTAGATACAAAAAGAAATAAAACAAGCACAAATCTTTTGCCACTTTTTTCTTCTACTTTCTCTCTTTCTCCGTCTCGTTCCTGTGTGCTAAAGTTAAGCCTTCATAAATACATACATAAAAGGCTACATTATAAAAAGGGAGAAAGCAAGTCACATATTTTCCTCGTAGCTCTTCGTTCTCGTCTTCGTTTCTCCGCTGTTTCCTCATTTTTTTCAATTTTTCTTCCCAGTCAAACTCTATCTTCTTTTGGTTCTCACAGCCTGTAGAGTGTAGAGATGGGCAAAAAGGGGGAGCAAGAGAAATCCATGCTTTTCGTTTGCATCATCCTCCTCTTCACTTTACAATTTATTTATTATTTTTTCTTCTTCCTTTCATTTCACTGCTGTTGTTTTATTTGTGAACTTTATGGGCAGGCACAAAACCCTTTTCCTCCAATTCATTGCTATATTTTATGCATGGTACACAACTGCAGATATATGGCGAAATGGAATGTATACGCTCCTTTTTATCTGTTCTCTACTAATACATTGAACAATTTATGTGTGAACAGATCCAGTAAAGCAAATGAAAATGATGATACTCCCTTTCCTCAGTTTTCCTCTTCACTACCACACAAGTTGAGAAACGAGAGAGGGAAAGAGATTGTGTGTACATACATAACCATTTCCTATGTCGAGAGATTCTTCAACTCCCTCCACTTCCTCCCCTGGGCTGTCCTTTTTTCTCCTAAATAATTCCTCCTTTTATGTATGTAATGTCTTTCATTCTCTTAAATCCTATTCCACTTAAATCATCAGAAAATTTGAAGTTTCTCTCCCCTCTCCAACCTTGCAATGCGTGTGGAAAATGCGATGGCACTGTGTGAAAAAGGTCGATTGTCTGTGTAATCATGTGTGAGTATAGTTGTGCAGAGACGATAGTAGTTTTTTGTGGGGGATAGCCGCGTACTTAAATCCGGGAAAAAGTAATTCTACTCTAAAGACAATGCAATCTTTTCCCCCTTTAAAAAGGCAAGTGACACTCTCGTTCACTCGATGAGCACGATCGTGTGATGATGAGAGAAAGTTGGTGACGTTGATGATGCAGCTTTTTTTACCGGATAAAAAAAGTATAAAAATGCATGCCCACCGTCAGTATTGGGTGAGAGAAAGTAGCATTCTAACTAACTTTTGGAAGGCTTAGGTGTTCCAAAAGGAAAGCGTATACGTTATCATTGGTTGCCTTCATCATCATCATCATCTTTGAAAAGCATCCAACCAAAGAAAGGTGGCTACCTAACTTCAAGGTATCCCAATGAAAATGATGATGGCACACACGGAACACCGTATGTACTACGAAAGCTTTTTATACACTTGTGACGACTCTCTATGGCATGTGTGCGTACAAGAGCGACAGAGAGAGTGAGTAAAAAGGGGAGAAAGCGAAAAGTAATGTAATGGTGGCGACATAATACTTTGTCACTATCTTGCTTGAGTAATGATTCCATAGGATTTCCTCTTTGTTCTTTTCTACCCACTGCTTGCCTCTCTCACTCTCACTTTCCCACTCATGTGAATCTGTTGATGCTTTTCTTTTCCCTGTGAACACAAACACACATCCATATATTATGGAGATACAGAAGTACGCTTCCGTTGGAAAGGTATACGAAACAAATCTTATTTCTCTTCGGTTCGCTTTGCGTTTTTTGAACTTTTTTCTCTCTCTCGTGTGCTTTCAATCTCTTCGGTGGATGTTGTATGTTTTATTTGGAAGATATCGCGAATACGATGTGCGCCTCTTCGTTTCGAAGCTTGGTCTCCAATCTACCATCGACTTTAGAGTATCCCTTCTTTTTTGAAGTTGACTGACTAGTCACGGGATATAGTGCGTGGTGCGTCCTTTCCTCACGGAAGACCTATGAATTTACTCCTTTTACTTGTTTCTTCTGACGGACAAAAGTCGTTTCATTATTTTCCTTGTCGACTCTCTTTCTCTCGTACATACACACTTTCTCTGTCGCTGAACTGTGTGAAGAGAGAGAGAATAAGATGACAGACAAAGCTAAAAAGTTTTGTGCCCACTTGAGCACTGTGAACTTTCCCTTTTACCATCTTTCCAATATCAACAAGAAAAGTGAAATGCACCCACATATTGCTCTGTGTGAGGAACATCATGTTCGATTCTCATGGCATTAATGAATGACATTCGCACAGGGTGTGAGAGGGAGCGACGGATATACAAAAATAGAATTTTCAAAGCACATAAAACTGGGTTCAATTTTCTCTGTGGAAAGAGAGACACAGAGAGAGAGAGAGAGAAAGTCGGAATGGAGAGAGTGAGAAAGACTCTTCTTTTCATTATATTTCCGGTTTCCCACTTGCCACTCACAGTGACTTTGGACTTTGAAGAAAAAAGGAAGCAAGTCAACGGAAAGTAAAGGGAGTGGAGCGGGGACGAAAAAGGCATGGGATTTAAAAGGAATGTGTGAAAACAACGGAGTTCCTAGTACACACTGAGATATCCATGTGAAGCCGCGCTGAATGCCTCTATGCATATCTGTGTATATCTGCGTTTCAATTTTTTATACGAAGAGACAAAGAGCATGTGGTATGCGCGTTCCATTTTGTCTTGTGCTCCTCACCACTCACTTTCTCTCATCCACAAGTCTTCCCTGCTCCCACACACACATGATGAAAATGATGATGACGTCCACATTAGAATATCAATGACTCTCAAAACCAAGGCTTGAGATTAAGTCGACACGCGGTGGCTTCTAAAAATCCCTGTTAATATTCTTCATCTCTTTCCACTCCTCTCTCTTTCAAGTCACAATGTGCACTTCATCTCAAGATGACAAATAAATGGAAGTATGTGGAGATGTATGGAAGACTATATAATTGATTTTTCTTCAGAGATGAATTTCCCTTTCTCTACAAATCATCATGGATCACTCGCTGATTAGGCTTTCTCCCGTTTCTTCAATAATATGCGAATCCCCTGCATTATATATATTTTTCTTCCTTTTTCAACACATAAAACGCATTTGGTGGAGGGAACGGGAGCAGCAGCTCCTTGGCAAATTGGAGTTCATTAATTTCTCATGAATATGCATTAAAAGAGGGTATTATAGTACAAGGATAAGCTTTTCACTTGCATGGCAAATAAAAAAATCATCATTGCCAGAAACACCGAGAAACTCTCTCCGAGCCTTATCCCCATCCTTTTCTGGTAATAACTCGGGTGGAAGTTTCTGTCGGTTTTTGAAAAATCCACAGAAATTTTAATGCATTCGTATGCCATTGCTGGTTAGATCCGGCCGAATGCACCTACAAATATGGTGAAGCAAAAACGGTCATTGGAAAGAACCACGTTATGATGATGGTGTGTGTTTGGTGGTGAGTTGGTGAGAACCAGTTGACTTCTATCACGAAATCATAAAACCATCAAAAACCCCAAAGAGATATTGTGGACAAGTGAAAGAGGAAAAGAGAAAGAGCCAGTGAGAGGGAAAGAGAGCGAAGCAATTAATTACGTGATGCTCGAAATGTCATATGAAAGCGCATAAGGACGAATGGGATATATAGGCGTATAACAGGCTCGGCGCGTTGTTACCAAAAATTTTACAAAGGGAAAGTGAGTGTGCACATTCAAATTTGAAAGTTTTATATGCTTTCCCTTATTTCCCTCTTATATTGAGGTCCTCAGGGGTATTACAACAGTAGTCTGAATACGAGGTAAACATATGGAGAGAGAGAGAGAGACAGTAAAGGGTTTTTGCGTGACCCACCGAAAAGTATTTATGGGCATGTCAAGCATTCCAACTAGTATTCATCTTGAGAAAATTGAAAGTGAATTGTGCACTCTCAGCATTAACTCCCATTCTCTTTCTCTCTCTTCGTCCCCTCGAGCATTCCCGTGGTTGCTTCACGTTATACTACACATTTGGGCTTGAGATCTCCCCTCTGCTGCTGTCGCTCGAGTTTATAACTTGTAATATGCACCACTTGTTTTCACTTTTTTTCTGTCTAGATTGAATTTTCGTTCAACCTGCTCATCATTTCGTTGTAAATCAGCTCTAGACATCATATTCTGCCAGAGTTTTTCTTATGTAATTTCTAAGAAGAGAAGTTTGTACTACTAATGATGAAAGTGTACGGTGACACTTTTGATGAGACGGAAGAATAGGTTTTATTGAAGGAAAAACATGGTTGTAAAATAATTATCTTCTCTGATGAGCATAATTATGAGCGTGCACGACTCTTGGGTGGCTGAGATTCTTATTTCGTTTCTTTCTACTACTTCGGGAATGAGGAGGTCGCAGATGCCAAAGTCGAGCCAATGAATAGGAGGCATTACGTTGACAGGAAAAATGTCGTTTCAAGCTGAATCAGGTGGTTTTATATAAATGCTAATGAGAGTATCCTTTTAGCCTTGAATCCAAAGATAAACGCTCGACTCTCTCACGCACTTAAGCTTTTCCCATTTCCCACTTTCTCTTTCTCTCTGAAAATGTACTTTTGCATTGAGTAAAAACAGATGCACGCAAATTAAATGGCACGTATCTGAAGCTCACTCAAGCTCACCCGTGTTTCTCACCAATTTCAGGGTTTTAATGAAGCAACAATAGGTTACTTATCAAAGTTTCCCTGCT
>JAHZMW010003029.1:0-18464 GCA_027743745.1 Alloscopus bannaensis
CTCCCAGAGAGTATTCGCACAATGTTTTGACAAGAATGTAAACAGCAGCACACCTGACCCATCTTCTGGGTGGTCTACTACTTCTGCCTTTGCGAGCATTTCTACATTACGCATACATTTCTTGTGTGTGTGAAGACGTCTTCTGACGAATTGATACAAAATTAAAAATTAGATTACAAATTATAACATTTCTCGGTTATGGATCCTTCTTCTTGTTGTGAGCTTAGTTTTATTGCAATCAACAAAATTAAGTATTGCTCATATATCAGCTTTATAAATTAAACTAACACTTTGTAAAGTGTAGCATCACATTTGCACGATCAACTATTCCTCGTATATTACATTGAAGTCTTTACAAAAACTACATTATATTTGGTTATAGTAGAATTATTCAATAGCTTCCAATGACCGCTTTAAGTTTGTTAAGGCTGGTTTGTAGATAGCTTGCGAAGGCGATGCAGGTCTACCAAAATGTTCTCGTGAGCGGATGTTCCACTGGGTAGCCTTTACTTTTGAAGACATCCGAGGCGATGCTGTCGGCCAGGATATCCCCATTGTCACCAGCTCCTCCAAGGAGCAAGAGCATATTTTCTCTCACTCTGTTCCTTGCCTGAATTATGAAATACTCGGCGAGGTTCATCTGTCGATTTAGAAAAAAGTATCATTGAATCTGGCATAATTGATGATTGTTTAAATAGAGTTGTTCTGAAATAGAACCGAGAAAAGTTATTGTACCTCAACGGCGGCGTTATGTAAACCAATGCAGTATGCTCTTGAGGCCCTGCTCATGACGCAACTCATGGCATAAATGTCAATTGCGACATCGGCCAATCTCTTGAGCACCAATTGTTGGTTGATTATGTCCCTGCCGTGTTTCTCCAGCATACATTCTACCGCATACTGAAGACGCATCACACAATACTCGACAGCTTCTGCTGACTTTTCGCAAGACGGGTGCACATGATGCTTGAGGTCAAGCTCAAGTTTTGGGGTGTCATTCATATGGCGACGTCGCTGAATGGCTTTTTTCCACATGAGATTGGGAAATTGGAAGGGATTTCGAAGTTTCTTCACCAATTCTCGTAAACCGTCACCAGCGTGTTTAAGCCCTGCAAAGAAGTGGAAAAACGTCCGAATTGCAATGCAGTGTGTTTGAAAAAATAATCGTAAAAATCAGCTTCGTTTAGCAATACCTTGCAAAGCTATCAAGAGTCGCAGGATTTCATTAGTTCCCTCAAAGATCAACATTATACGAGAATCTCGCAGTGCACGTTCGACAGGGTAGTCCTTCATGTAACCCATTCCTCCAAGAATTTGTAAGCACTCACTTATCCCAGCATAACCGGCTTCCGAACTGAAAACCTATCAAGAACATAATTCCCGACTGAATTAGACAAAAACCTTTTTGGGATTCTACTGTAGTGTAGTAATTACAGAATTAACACGAAATATACCTTCACCATCGCAGCTTCCTGAGCACAGTCTTTATAATCACCGCTATCAATCATTCCAGCAGTTGCGTAGGCCATAGATTCCATAGCGTACACATCTGCTGATAACTTTGCAAACTTTTCACGAATCAGTCCAAACTCTGCCAAAGGCTTTCCAAACTGTTTCCTATTAATCGCATGCTCTGCCACCATTCCCAGCAACTTCTTCATAAACCCTACAAATTGTCTCACAATGAATTGCTGATTTCACACTGAAACGACACTAGACTTGACAATTTTTTTAGCGTGGGTATAAAGTCGTCTGCTCTTCGATGTTTTGAAACCGTCAATTCTTTCATCCTGACCAATCCAACACAAATTGAATATACCGTTTCATCGTATACCTAGCACTTAAAGTCAATTAAAACAATATACAAATATTTATTCTGCGTACTGCTGTCTTCGCAAACACTGTGAAAAAATCGGCGGTTCCTCCGTTTGAAATCCATATTTTTGTCCCGTTCAAAATCCAATGTTTTCCATCTTGTGACAATTTCGCGCTGGTCGTAATTGAAGCAGCGTCAGATCCACTGCCTGGCTCGGTAAGTGCAAATGCCGCAAGCAGCTCTCCAGACGCGAGTCTTGGCAGGTATCTCTGTTTCTGCTCCTCGTTTCCGTACAGCAACAGGCCCTGAGATAAACAAAATAACCCTGACTAACCGTCGTCAAATTACAGATTGTAAAGAAAAGGAAATCGACTCTAACTTTAAATCCTATCGTCTGGTGAGCAGCCAAAGTCACCGCAATGCCTCCATCTAGCGAAATGATTTCCTGTAATCTAGCATATTCAGTAGCGTTCAGTCCTAGTCCTCCGTATTCCGTCGGAACCTGCTGCCCATACAACCCCATTTCCTTCAAGCCTTGGAGAACTTCGCCCGGAATCTTCCCTTCCACGTCAATCTTCTTTGAGTCAACTAAAAGTGGAAGTCACACACACATTAAAATAATTTAAATAAAAAACATTCCAACGCCAACCCATTCCTTACACAATTACTTACCTTGTTCAGTAAAGAATCGCTCAATCGGCTGCACCATCTCGTTGAGGGTGTCATGTCGCTCTTTGTCCAACACTTCCGGAAAGACGAGCACATCAGTATCAAACTTTCCTAGAAATATATCCTTTCCAAAAGAGACCTTGTACTCCTTCTCCTCCCCTGCCTCTGCGACCCCCCGCTTTTCCTCTTTGCGTTCTTCAACAGACTCAGATGAGGACACCTTGGGCGACGCCTGACTCTGTTGAAATCTCCCCCCACCACCACTGCTCACCGTTGATAACTCTCTCAGCCTCCCTCGAGCTCTGAATAAAGGGGATGATGAGGGGGACTGTGTTCGGAACGCGAGGCGAAGTGGTATTCCACAGTTGATTGCTGATCTCAGCATTTTGTACAGTTACAACTCTAACTTCTTAAATATTGTGATCAGTAGTTGGCTTCAGAACGGTTGTCAAAAGAGATGGTCACTCCTCGAGTTCCAAGAAAGGTCGATGGTCTGTCTGTTGACAAAAAAGCAAATAGAAAAAAATTACTTCTCACAGATGTTGGAATGGTCTTCATTGACTCTTGGTGCCATACCCTACTCATCCAAGAAAGGTCGATGGTCTGTCTGTTGACAAAAAAGCAAATAGAAAAAAATTACTTCTCACAGATGTTGGAATGGTCTTCATTGACTCTTGGTGCCATACCCTATTCAAGTTTGTCAATCGATTGATACTCTTCTTCGTAAAAACCTTATATTCACTTTCTTATCGACAACAAACTGTCGACTGTATTGATAAGTTCCATGAATGACTTGTTGTGATAACTCGAAGCAGTCCGTCAGCACAACACATCATCTGCACCGCAAAAAAACAAAAGTGAAATGTCTATTCGCCGGCTTCAATGAAGAGATACGGAGGAGTCCCGCTTCGCCCCAGACCCTCGCGAAGTCCTCTGGAACGCGTTCCTCCAACTCACAGCATCGTCAGTTTTTTTTCATGAAATTAAAAATCTCAATTATTTAAAAAATTAAATACATTTATTGCAATCTTTATTCTTTAAGGAGTGATTGTATGCTTCTGCGTTTTTACTCTATGGGACCCCGCGAATCATTTCACACATACAAGTCTGGGGCAATTTGAGACTACAGGTGACCATAGTATCACATTCGCATTATGTTTACATTACACAATCTGCTGCATTCCTACATCTGTTTGCTATCCAACTGAAACGGAATATTTGTAACCGACAGTGCCCATTATACACATTCATTTCTCCATTCCGCGGATCACTTTTTAAACCGTCTACTCATCCAACTTTGCAAAACCTTCCAAGGGACACGTGCTACTTAGCCTTCTCTGGGGATACAAGTGCTCTCACTCAGCTATCTTTCTTCTTTAAGGAGTGATTGTATGTTTCTGCGTTTTTACTCTATGGCACCCCGCGAATCATTTCACACATACAAGTCTGGGTCAATGTGAGACTACAGATGACCATAGTATCACATTCGCACTATGTTTACATTACACAATCTGCTGCAGTCCTACATCTGTTTGCTATCCAACTTCGTCACTGAAACGGAATATTTGTAACCGACAGTGCCAATTATACACATTCATTTCTCCATTCCGCGGATCACTTTTTAACCGTCTACTCATCCAACTTTGCATAACCTTCCAAAGGACGCGTGCTACTTAGTCTGCTCTGGGGATACAAGTGCTCTCACTCATTAGGTAACGTTAACTGATTGGATACGCTAAGTGATTCATTACTTAACCATTCCTCTCTTTGTCACCTGTTTTGCCAACCATCACATTTTTTTCTTCTGTGTTTTGTGCCTCACACAGAAATCTCAGGCTAATTGTTTGTTTTTGTTTTACAGACAACTGGCAGCAGTAAGATTACCAACTATAACTGTGAATAGAGATTTTGTTCGAATGGTAATGCAAACAATTACTGGATACGCAAAGTGATACATTACTTTACCATTCCGGACATTGTTTACGTGTTTGAAACGTTTTTGTTGTTTTATTGCCACCTTATATAGTTCCAACGTCTCTTTCAGCAAATATTGAATCTGCAGCAGTCTTACATCCCTTTGTTGAATGAGACGGGACCAATATTTATAACTGCCAGTGGCCATTATACATATTCATCCATCCATCCGGGAATCAATTTTATCCATCTACTCATCCAACTTTGTCATCGAAGGGACACGTGTTTCTTAGCCTACTCTAAGGGTACAAGTGCTCTCTCTCATTAGGTAATGTTGACAGTTATGGGATACGCTAAGTGATTCATTGCTTAACCATTCCTCGCATTGCCATTTGTTGGACAAATATCACAATTATTTTAATAATTATTTTAGAGCTAAGTTCAGAAAACTCAAGCTAATTAATACTTTTTGTTTCACAGACAGCTGGCAGCAATCAGATTTCTTACTACAACGGTGAAAGATTTTTGGTACGTTTGGCAATGCAAACAATTATTAGATACACAAAGTGATGCATTACTTTATCATTCTATACATTGTTTAAGAGTACTAAACATTTGTTATATTTATTGCCACTTTTCACAGTTTCAACGTTTGTCTTTGTGTGAATTTCACCATAATTGAGTCTTCGGAATCATTTGGAGTGGCGTTATAAGGAAAATTAGCGCGTGTCCAGCTGAATTAAAAAATGTCAGACAGTCCTCCCAAAAGAAGTAGAATATCCTCGCCCGAACGTCGGGCACACCATGCAAATTTGGAGCGCTTACGTTATTCAAGAATGACGGATGAAGAAAAAAATGCAAAAATTCGCCAGAACACCAGGCATCGAGCGAGCGTCCGAACAACCGATGACGGTCGAAAGGAGTACAATGCATCACAAATGGAAATAAGACGAAGACGGAGTGAGGCAGTAGCTTTGACAAGTCGAAATGCCGGTCGATTATGCACTAATCGTCCCGTTTTATTACAGCTAGGACCTATGACAGCAAAATGTCAACACTGTCACGCGCTACATTTTTTACAAGAAAAGAACACACGCAACCGCTTCCACAACTGCTGCAATAATGAATCAATTACTATCTTCCCACTGCAACCGTATCCTGAACCACTTTTGTCGTTAACACGAGGACAAGATGAGAGATCAAAAAATTTTAGAAACAACATCAGACAGTATAACAGCGCCGTTGCCTTCGCGTCTTTCGGTTGTCAACCCGTTAGTTTTTCCAGAGGGCCTCAAACATTCGTTATCCATGGACAGGTTTACCACAAAACTTCGGCCAATGCTGCTCCTTCCACCAACCAACCTGCCTACTCACAGCTTTACATACTGGATCCCTCCTATGCAAATGATATCAGAATGAGAAACAAACACAACTCTGACTGTCGAGCAGACATAATGCAAGCTATAGATGTATTGCTTCGCACAATCAATCCTTTCGCAGCTGCGTTCAAAATGATGCGAGAAGTTTTGACGGAAAACCCTGGGAAAGACATTCGAATGTGGATAACGAAAGACACCACTCATGATCCCAGAACCTATAACTTGCCAACTGCAAACGAAGTCGCTGCTGTGTTTGAAGCTGAAGATGGTGAACCGCCTTTCAACCGAGACATTTGTATTCATCCGAGAAAAGGAGACGCCCTTCAAAATATATCAATTTTAAGCCCGAACTGTGACCCAATGACGTATCCTCTGTTGCTACCTTACGGTGAAGAAGGTTGGAAAGCTGGACTCCGGAAGCCAAACGGGCAAAAGATAACGCAGCAAGACTTTTACTCTTACCGACTTCAAGAACGCGAAAATGTTTTTAATCCCCTTTTACATTCCGCCAAATTGACTCAACAATATATGGTAGACGTGTTTTTGAAGGTGGAAGCGAGCCGTCTCCAATGGATTAAGTTTAATCAGAAATCCCTAAGAATGGAAATGTACTTAGGTTTGATGGACCACATCAATAATCAGGCCTCGGAGCAACACCTTAAGGTAGGAACAGTGTGTGTTTTGCCGTCGTCATTCACCGGGAGCAAAAGAGCACTTCAACAAAATTATCAAGATGCAATGGCGATGGTGGCGAAGTTTGGAAAGCCAGATCTATTCATAACGTTTACGTGCAATCCCAATTGGAGCGAAATAAAGGACAACCTCTCGAATTGTGAAACTTCATTGGATCGGCCTGATTTGGTATCTACAGTGTTTAACCTAAAACTGAAAGAGTTTCTGAAGGATTTGACAAAACATCATGTATTAGGAAAGGTTACTGCATATATGATGGTTATAGAATTTCAAAAAAGAGGTAACTACAAATTAATGGAATGATTTATTAAGGCAATTGTAAATGTATCCTGTATTAAAATGAGTGTTTTTTAATTAATAGGACTCCCACACGCTCATATGCTTTTCATTTTGGATAACGAGGACAAAATTAAGGAAGAAGATGAAATTGATGCTGTAGTATGTGCAGAAATCCCCGGTGATGACGATCCGCACCTCAAAGAAATAGTCAGTGCCTGCATGATTCACGGACCATGTGGTGATCTTAATCCCAAAGCTCCATGCATGGATGAACGTAATGGAACAATACAATGCACCAAAGGATTTCCAAAAGAATTCAAAGCTCACACCAAATCCAACAACGACGGATATCCTGAATACCGACGACGTGACAATGGCGTACATGCAAGAAAAGGGGAGGTAACTCTTGACAATCGCTGGGTTGTACCGTACAATCCTTACTTATCGCGAAAATACAACGCGCACATGAATGTTGAAATTTGCTCCACCGTTAAATCCGTGAAGTATATATTCAAATATATATACAAGGGACACGATTCTGCCGTTGTTCGAATTAGTGGTGGAGAAGAAACGTACAATTGGGACGAGGTGCAAACGTTTCTAGATACAAGATATATCAGTGCACCGGAAGCTATGTGGAGGTTACGCGAATATGACATGCAGTTGAAGTCTCATGCAGTTATCAGATTGGCAATTCATTTGCCCTCTCAACAAATTGTAGTGTTTGAAGAAGGATCTGAACGTGAGGCGCTAGAAAAAGCTGAAAAGAAAGGAACAACTTTGACAGCATGGTTCAAATTGAATGACGAGAGTCCCGACGCCCACGAGCAGTTGTACATTGATATCCCATATCAGTATGTGTTCGAACGTAAGACAAGTACCTGGAAAAGAAGACAGCGTGGTGAGCTTAATATTCTTCCAAGAATGCACGCAGTGTCACCAAAGAACATGGAACTTTTTTCACTTCGGTTGCTTCTTCTTCATATCCCAGGTACGCATTAATTTATTTGAGATGATCTACGAAGGCAAATGTAGTTGTACTCATATCACTATACTTTTTCAATTAGAATTGAGAAGTGAGGAGACCAGTGGCTTAACATTCTTTTTTATATGCAGGTGCAAGCTCCTTCGAGGACCTTCGTACAATAAATGGGACAATACACCAGACATTCAAGGAAGCTGCAATGACACTTGGGCTTTTAGAGAACGATACTGAATGGGAGAGAACAATGGAAGAAGCTGCAGCTTATCAAATGCCAGGGCAACTTAGAATGTTGTTCTGCACAATTCTGGTGTCCTGCGATCCAAGCGACCCAAGACAATTGTACGAGCGATTTAAAGACGACATGTCAGAAGACTTCAGTCGTGACCACCCACAAGAAATTGCTTTACAATTAGCTCTCATTGAAATTGAAGAACATTTGTGTCAATTTGGGAAAAACTGCCAAGAGTTTGGTCTACCGGAACGCAACTCGGATGTCATACTTCCGTCGGAAAATACAGATTTGGAAATGGAAAAAACAGAAGGACAATCTTTGGTATCGGCATTTAACGTGGAGCAGAAATTGGCATTTGAGACAATAATTGATTCCGTGAAAGGACGCAAACAGCAAAAGTGTTTTTTCCTCTCTGGTGCAGGCGGTTGTGGAAAAACGTACGTCTACAAGGCACTAATAAGTACACTTCGGGGTGAAGGTCAACGAGTCAAAGTAGTTGCTCCAACGGGATTGGCAGCTACATTATTGAAAGGAGGACAAACTGTGCACACAGGGTTCGGCATTCCTATTAATTTAAACAAGGACACGTACTCACGCATTAAACCAGGGACACCTCAGTGGAAGGACCTCCTGGAAACCAAACTCATCATTTGGGACGAGATTTCGATGTGCCATGTGGATCTCCTTTGTTGCGTTGACAGAAGTCTCAGGGACCTTCGAAACTGCCATGAACCATTTGGAGGTATCACATTGGTTGTAGGCGGTGATTTTCGGCAACAAGCTCCAGTTGTGGTTCGGGGAAACAGAGTAAGGATTGTTGAAAGCTGCGTTAAAAGTGCAAGAAATTTATGGGGCAATTTTCGTGAACTAAAGCTGACACAGAACATGAGAGTTAATCAAAACGAGGTGGAGTTTTCAGAATGGCTTCTGAAAGTTGGAATGGGCGTGAACGACATTGGAGAACATTGTGATTACGTAAAACTGCCACCGTCAATGATTGTAGACGATATTGTGAAGCAAGTTTTCACTGAAAACATCAACACCTTCTCGCCTGCAGATCTTGCTTCTCGAGCTGTTTTGTGCCCAAAGAATCATGACACGCTTCTCATCAACAACCAGATTCTGGGGATGCTGAATGGTGAGGCCAGAAAATATTACAGCGTGGATGATGTTGAATGCGACTCAGAAGAAGAACGACAAAACTACCCAATGGAGTTCCTGAACTCTTTGACCCCAATGGGATTACCGCCTCATATATTAACTCTGAAGGTGGGATGTTGTGTCATGCTACTTCGCAACTTGAATCCAAAAAACGGCCTATGCAATGGTACACGGTTAATAGTGGAGAGACTCGGCGCAACCGTAGTTGAATGTCGTATTTTTGGCGGAGTTCGAGACGGCGCCCGTGTATTTATCCCGAGAATTCGTTTGGACACCGAACAAAATTTGCCCTTTAAATTAAAACGTAAGCAGTTTCCTTTGCGGCTCGCTTACTCGATGACTATAACAAAATCACAAGGGCAGACGTATGACAAAATTGGTCTGTATTTGCCTGCTCCGGTTTTTACTCATGGTCAGTTGTATACAGCCTTATCCCGAGTACGAAGTAAGGAAGGTCTTCACGTGCAATATTCACCAGGATCCAAGCAAGGGAAAATTTTTCCACTAGACGACAGCGTTTTTATCTACAACTGCATCTACCGTGAAATCCTATAACTATTACTGCATGGTGTACGCAAGAAGGTATTCAGCGCGATGACCATTTTCCTAAAAGAGCCAAATGCACATCTTCCACTTTTCTCATGCTTGCCATTTTATTCGCTATCATTTGTGCTTGGGTTCCTTCTCAAGAAATTACCGAATCTTTTTTCCGTTCGTGGTCATTGTTTGAATCATCCATCCAAGTTCCTTTTAAACCGTTCTTCAATTAGTTGTTAAATGGAATCGTCAGCGGGTAAGTGTTTACACAAAATAAGTACATTTTGTTTTTCCGTAAATAATACCTAAAAGATACGTCACCGGCTGCCTTCGGTGACTATTCTTTTCTTGAATATATTTGTTGGTATTTGTTTTTTGAAAGATTAGAAATGGCGTTAGCAAAAAAACGTAAAGGGCCAACTGAAAGCAGCCTTCCTGTTTTGGACCAACAACTCGACCGTTATTGCACGACCTGCGGATTTGTCATTAAAGATGTTGTCCTCGAAAAACATCCCGAGCAAGCCTGTCCAAGCTGTAAAACAGTGGTTCCATTTCGCAATGGCTCTGATGGATTATGGCGAAGTTGCGTGAGATGTGATGCGTTTTTGCGGTGTAAGGTTAATTATATGCTTCATGAAAATTTACAGCTTTATGTCAAATCCAACATTTACAATTTATTTAATTATATTTTTCAGGTACCTTCAAGTACTGTCATTTCTGCGGTAGAGCTAACGCCCATTATGACAAAACTTTGCCAGAACGGATGCATGAAGAATTCCTAAATGACCTCCGCCTCCAGGTTCAGCAGGAAGAACACGAACTTAGCTGTGTCAGTGAAAAGAATGGAGAAGAAACTGAGAATGGGAAAGAAGATGGTGGAACCTAACATGCTTACCAACTTATTTTGATATTTACTTGCTCACTTTAGAACTAAATTTACACAGCTATATTTATAATTTAGCTTCAGTTATTATTTGTATCCTGTTTTGATGGTGTACGCCTATATGAATCTTAGCGATGACCTTTTCAGTTTTTTGTTTAGCGCTGTTAGGATGGTGTACGTCTGAATGTAAACAAGTTGATGACCAGGTCTCGGAAATTTTTAATGGCTGTGTTCTAATAGTTTTAATGATAGCTATCTTTAATTGAGTAGCTTGGTGTACGACTGAATGTAAACAAGTTGATGACCAGGTCTCGGAAATTTTTAATGGCTGTGTTCTAATAGTTTTACTCATAGTTATCTTTAATTGAGTAGCTTGGTGTACGACTGAATGTAAACAAATTGATGACCAAGACTGCTTGGATTTGTTTTAATTTTTAGATGTGCAAATAAAGTTTTTGCAAACCATTTTTATTAATTTCACTTCATCATATTTAATTAACATTTTTTATTCATTTTATTTCACGAGTATTGGATACACTTTCGTTTGCCTTCGATAGTCATTCCAATTACATAATTTTACGCTTAAAGTAAGTATAAAAGTATAAAATAAAAATATATGAAGGAGGAAATATAAATTTTCGAACAACCATCACCAGTCATCAGCTTCATCATCAGTTAACCCGGGGCAATATACCGTGACGGTGTTAGAAATTTTGGGAGTTTTCCGCTTCTTTCCTTTTTGTTTCTTTGCAGGTTTGGGGCATCTACATGGCATGCCACCCACATTTTCGGCATTGAATTTTGGCGTTGGTCTTCGAATACTTTTGTTGTTTGGGTAATCCATGAAGTTAGGGTAGGTTTTTTTCAGATCAATGTATTTGTGGTAAAGCTTCTGGGTTAACCTAGCGTCCATAATAGCAGAATGAATTCCGCATTGAGCTTCTTTCCCAAAAAAATGGAAGATGAGATCCTTGAGGCTGTATTGTTGTCCTGAGGTATCAACAAAGTACGCAGCCAAATCCAGCTTATCTTCATTCTTCAAAGTGACCGATAAAGCTCTGAGGTCACCCTCCATGTTGTAACCAACCACAGTTTTCCCTTTGATGGAATCTTCTACGCAATACTTCACCTATAAAATGATACAAATGTACTACAACACTACAAACGACTACAAAATGTAATAATTTACAACAGACGTAGTCAAATAAGGCATTTTTTGTCATGGTCTGTTGAAATAATTGCTTACAATCTCTATTGGGTGCCCATTCTCAACCATTTGACGCGTAATTCCCGTTAATCCGGGAAAAGTTTGGCAAATTGTTGCTTGATCCCACTTTACAAAACTCCACAAAACAAGTTCCCGATCATCGTTGACTATGGCTACTGATGATGCAACCATAGGGTGAGGATCCTCGGCCTTTTTCTTCTTTAAAGTGAGCATTTCCACATCAATGAAAACAAGATGGTCTTCTTCAATAGCAATTAAGTCGCTGCGGTACATTAAGGGTACCTGTATCGTAGAAAAAATGAAAAATGTACTTCTGTTTGATAGTTCAAGTTCAGTATAATGTTTTAAAGCAATAATATGACATTTTATTTTACCTTCGTAAAAGCTGGCTTAGTTTGAGGAGTTGAGGGTCCTTCAGGTGCTTGAAGTGATCGAGAGCATGCTGCTACGTTTCCTTGCAGAGCTACCTCTCGATTCACTTCAGGCGTTTTTTGTGCGTTTTTCTTCCCCCGTTTTGCGACAGCTTTGACGATTTCTTTCTGTGATTCCGGAGTCCGAGAATCAAATACATTTAGAAGCAGCCTTTTGAAGTCGTCATCCTTCATTTCCGCAAGAAACTGCTGAACTTGGTTTACATTCATCTTGCGAACTATAACAAAGTCAGTATTATCACGATTCCAGTATATCACGACTCCAGTATTATCAGGATTCCAGTATTATCACGACTCCAGTAATATCAAGACTCCAGTATTACCACGACTCCAGTATTATCAAGACTCCAGTATTATCACGACTCCAGTATTATCACGATTCCAGTATTATCACAATTCCAGTATTATCACAATTCCAGTATTATCCCAACTCCAATATTATTACGACCTCAGTATTATCACGACTTCAGTATTATAACGACTCCAGCATTAATTACTAATTAAGTATTACTCACTTCTATATAATTCATCGTTAAAGTCTTAATCAAAACTCAGTATAAAAAAGTGAAAGAGAGGTACAAAACCACAATAACCACAGGTAAATAGATAGACTCTCTTCGCGCTAAAAAAACTTGATGCTTACATATGGCATTTTTCAACATGCTATCTAGCATGTTAGGCTTGCCTCTAGTATACTCTAAGGAATGCCGGTAGATATCTGGGCTTCTTTATTTTTCATTCCGCGCCGCGAATCATGTAATCATGGGGGAACGTGAGACAACAGTATTACACGCGGTTGCATTGCACTGATGTTGCATCAGTACTATATCACCTTCCTTCTACCATTCGTTCGTAATCAACTGCACACTTTTGGGAAAATGTCCAGAGTGACTGGCAAAAACTGGAAAATGTCCGAATTATTGGAAAAAACTGGGAAAATGTCCAGAATTACTGGAAAAAACTGGGAAAATGTCCAGCATGACTGGCAAAAACCGGAAAAATGTCCAGAATGACTGGAAAAAACTGGGAAAATGTTCAGCATTGCTGGCAAAAACTGGGAAAATGTTTAGAATGACTGGAAAAAACTGGGAAAATGTCCAGAATGACTGAAAAAAACTGGGAAAATCTCCATAATGACTGGCAAAAACTGGGAAGATGTCCAGAATGACTGGCAAAAACCGGAAAAATGTCCAGAATGACTGGAAAATACTGGGAAAATGTTCAGCATTGCTGGCAAAAACTGGGAAAATGTTCAGCATTGCTGGCAATAAATGGGAAAATGTCCAGAATGACTGGCAAAAACCGGGAAAATGTTCAGCATTGCTGGAAAAAACTGGGAAAATGTCCAGAATGACTGGAAAAAACTGGGAAAATCTCCATCATGACTGGCAAAAACCGGGAAAATGTCCAGAATGACTGGCAAAAACCGGGAAAATGTCCAGAATGACTAGAAAAAACTGAGTCGTCTTCTTATTTTCGGTTCCCAATTTCTTCAGTCCAGCCAGTTGGCTGGCTATTTTCGTCTAGAAGAAATACATACATTACAATACATTTGTGAAGGTCTTCGTGTGTTCTGTATAGCAGACTCCAGTTTTTCTTGGCTTGCTCAGTGGTGCTCATTTTGCATTATTTGCAAATGAAATAATGTGCATATTAACCATGCTAGGCATGGCTAGAATTTCTAGTTACTGTTATACTACGTTTATTCGAGTTGTAGGTGTAGTTATTATTTGGGCAAGTACTATTAGTAAGCAATCGGCGAGCTTTCTAATAATTTTTAGTATGTATTGTTATTTTCGTTGCTGATCTCTTATTACAAATGCGCTTTGGACTTTCCTCCGTTTACATATGCCAACTCTCCTCCAGTCTGGGTGATGGGGACTACAAAAATTCAGCATTACATTTTGATGGCATCATTATGTACATACTAATACTCCAACTGCTTTGAAGTTTTTTATGACATCCATATAATGCTTCGTAGTGAAAGACTAAATTATTACTGCAAAAAGTCTGCGAGAAAAGAATTACCTAAAAAATAGTTTCCATTATTCTTTCAACTTCGTAGCCACTTTATTAGAAATATTTCTGCTTTAGCTAAACTGTGCAGAAATCAGGAAAATCTGGTAGTATCCTTTGAAATTCCAAATTGGGATCTGCAAAAAATTCCAAGTGTTCATACAACAAGCCATGCCAGGGGAAGAATCTATCATCCCGCCTGACCTTAGACGCAAACTAAAGATTGAATCAAATGGGACACCTCAGCTTTCACCAAAACACACAGGTCGCGTCCTAATTCGCGATGAATCCGGAATCGAACATTTATCGGAAGGAGCCCAATTTTCCAACATTGACTTGGGCTGGTACACATCCAACTACGAGCCTCATCCCTTGTTTGAGAAGTACAAAAGTTGTCAATTTTCCCTCAAGTTCCGCCTCTCCGACAACGATCGCTTTGGCGAGGAGCACATCTATGGAAATCTTCTACTGTCGCCTTTTCGACTCGGTGAAATGGGACCTACAGACTGGCGCCGTATTCCAGAAGCAGAAAGATTGGAAGCCGAGCTCGGAATCAAATTTGGTGCATTTTCCGGATTTGACGACCCTCGTCTCCAGCACTTGCTTACCGCGTCGTCAGCGTCCTTCGTGGCGTTTGCAGGACCCAACACGTCCGTCTTGGAACTGGAGCCTTTCATCGCCTTCATGAGCTTTGCGTTCCACTACGACGACCAGGTGGACAACAGTAACGTCTTTGCGAACCAACTCAACTTCCAGCAGACATCCGAAGTCACTAAGAAGCTTATCGAAGTCCTCCGCGGCGAGAAGGATCCTGAAGAACAAAAGGCCAGCTTTGACTTCCCCCAATTGACTCCACTCTGCCGCTACCTCGAATATTTAAGGAATAGTCTCAAAGAGAGGGCAGCGACTGACGAAATTTTCAACCGCTTTGTTGCTGACATGATTAGCTATCTCAACGCTGTCGCCCTTGGAACCTCTGAGGATTGGATGAGCTTTACAGCCAATCCTACGAATGCCGGAGTGACGCATCGAACGCACTGGGAACTTCGCCGGCTGGACTCCGGGGGTCTCATCACATTTGAGGTGCAGCTCCTTTCGAACCGAAACAAATTAAGTCGGGAAATATATGAAGGTCACTTGTGGACCGAATTTCGCCAGTTGTGTACCACACACATCACCCTCGTCAATGACTTGATGAGTCACAAGAAGGAGATGTGGGACAAAGAAACATGCAACGCGGTTTATGACCGACATGTTCTCGAGCGGAGGGGCTTCGTGGAGGCAATGGACTCTTGTGTGGAAGGACGCCAACAATGCTGTGAAGGATATCAATGAGTTGGAAAAGCTGATGTTGGAGTTATACCACAATGACGAGGTTCTGAAGGAGGCGATTTATTTAATGAAGGCGTGCCTCTTGGGACATATGCACTGGTACAATTACGCCGTTCGCTATCACAACGGAATTGTATTCGATTGTGTGGTTCATGCAAATCTTTGTAATTAAGGCGGTTTTTAAAATTTATTATATCATGCACAAATTTGCAAAATAGTAATATCACTGAAAATGGAGTCTGAAATGGTCGCGGTTCTGACAGCTATAAAATAAAGAACCAAATTGCACGAGGACGCTGATGCAATTCCTCCATGTTTCATGAGCATTAAGGTGTAACTTTACCAATAAAAATACTGTTCCTAACATCTGTAATGAGGTTCTTCAGATTTACAATGGGTTTGCAAATCCGTGACGTCAACAGTTTCATGAAAATTTGGTGTAATAGCAAGAAAACTTTTGGGAAAGGCCGTGATAGCCGGTTTAGTGTCCATAAATTTCTTTTATATTTGACTTGCATTGGAAAAATGAGCTGTTCGCCTGTCCTTTGAAACTTCCTTGATGCTCCTTTGAATGATTCATGAATCCCGTATACAGATACAAATTAAAAATAGCGAGGTCTCCTGTCTCATAATTAACGTCATATTTTGGCAAAAAATTATAAGAAAGTACGTTGATGCTCCTTTGAATGATTCATGAATCCCGTATACAGATACAAATTAAAAATAGCGAGGTCTCCTGTCTCATAATTAACGTCATATTTTGGCAAAAAATTATAAGAAAGTTTATTTTGATCGAGGAATACACAACTCTTTTTTGTACGAGCGTGCAAACGAACTAAATCATTTTACAGACGTCACACCAAAAAAAACTCCAACATTATTGAGCACAATGCTACTAAACTATACTAATGATAGCTGATTGCAATTCTTCAAAAATTCATAATACGTACTCCTTGGTTTCGTGTAATATTGACCTTAGTTAAACCGCTCCCTCTGCCTTCCTCGGATTTCTTCTATATCCAAATTGTCCTTCTCCGTGTGAGTGTGTTCAGAAAACTCCCTCATTTTCTTTGCCCGAAACTGGAAACTTAAGCTCGCTGAACCACCATGCTTGTCCTTTTCAGGGTCCTAAAACAATTATAATTTTAAATAAAGTCAAAAGTGTATTAAACATTTTTCGAACAACAACTAAGCTTATGATATGTGACTAATAATTTCAAATACTTTATCTCAATTAAATTTTTATACCATCTCTTTCTCATCCCAATCGTTGTCACGGCGACGGTTGAATGTAAGAGCATCCTTCAAATCGACAGAAGTATTTTGTCCCTGCGGTCTCTCCCTGACTTGATCTGCAAGGGGCAAAGTGATTCGCCACCTTACTCCACCAGAAGAACCTACTTCAGCGTCAATTTTGGCGTGGATCTCAGACATCACCTCTGATATAAACTCGCCTGCATTTTCTTCTTCGATAACCTCAGATCCTGGTATGGAATCCTCATCTTCCTCCAAAACAGCAATCGACTGATGGTCACCATTTTTCGTCTCCACGCTTTCCTCCCGGAAGTCGACAGTGACTTCGAAACACCAAAGTCCCTTTTCCCTCTCCGTAGAGCATTTACGCAAAACCTTTTTCCGAATCTCAAAGAACATCTCGTACTCATTCTCATCGTCACCAAAGTTACTGTAGCCAAAGGGTTGAACTTGTGATTTAAATACGTACTTGACCATCTGAACGTAAAGAAACATACATACAAACAATTATATGCTGAATTCAATTATGAGTTTTAAGCATCTCATATACAAAGCTCACATTTTCGGAACTGACTTGAACAGTCAGTGCGTAATTGATTTCCTCACGCTCCTCCGAATCAAATCCCTGCCTCAATTCCGTCAAAGATATCCGGACGTGTGTGTAGTTTTCATCAACCATCAATAAGCACAATCGCTGCTCACCCTTCAAACTATAGTCCAGAATCGCCCGTCGAGTGAGTTTCCCTAATTAAAAACAAACAATTTATCCACATTTCACATCATTTGGAATTAATAATGTTGAACGAATGATCTTTAAACGATTTACCACCATCAGGAGTATTGATGCCCTCCGCATGACCATTTGTGAACGGCACTTCCACTTGGAATTTCTCAGGATAAGCAAAAACTCGTTTGTGATCAACCAATAAATGCTCCACTAAATCGCTTGGATTCGCAAAATATTCCTGGCATGCCTTCCCACCTTCGTTCTTTTCTTGACAGGTTGTAATTTCCCTGAAAAATAAAAATTCATTAAAACGCTGAGGCTGCATTATATTAACAGAAGTAACGATGTTAACCGTACTCTCTTACCAATATTCACAATCCTGATTTTTATGATTGATAACATCACAACCTGTTCCAACAAAGGTGCATCCCAACGCGAATGCTGAGCACAGGAAGAAAGGAACGTTTTTCATGATTGAATCCAGAAACATCGGCAGTCCCACGACGTTTGCTCCGATCAAAATGTTGTCGCACGGTTGACCTGGTTTGACATCATCCCCGTCTTCCAAAATGCAGGGACACCGCCTGTCCAAGTTGTTGGAGCAGTTGTCGCAAAAAATATGAGCGGTTTCGGAAATTCCGCAAATCATGGCAGGAATGGGAAAAGTTGGGGTTGCGCACAAGTCGCATACCAGTGTAATCCAAGGCCAGTCCACTGGCGTATTTTGGGCGGAAATTGGAATTTCGTCGTCTCTTCTGAAATATTGAAGAAGGATTGACATAAAATCAAGTCAAGTTTAAAAACACGAAGTTCAATTTGCAATTGTTTGCTACATATTTTTAATCAACAAAATTATTGTACCTTTTCCGGATGCTGAGTACCGATTGGTCACGTACACATTCCATTGTTTGCCCCAAATTATTTAATT
>JAHZMW010003030.1:0-16640 GCA_027743745.1 Alloscopus bannaensis
AAATTGAGGGAGTGAAATTAAATCCACATCAAAAAGTGAAACCGATGGTGGCTCTAGTCTCGTACACAGATCCGAACAAGCTGACCTTTGAGACGGCGCCAAGATATCCTGGAGACGCGGAAAAGACCACTTGGAAACTGCCTCGTCCCGTGGGAACTCTGCTGACCATGTTTGGGCGTCATGTCATTGTCAAAGGGGGTCAGCAGAAGGTGGTCTTTCCGAAGTTGTGGTTGTACCACGGGAAGCGGAATTATTTCACGGATTTTTTTGAGAAGGACTTTGGGTGGTTGGTGGAGACAGGAATGTATGGATGGTGGGAACGCATGACGTGTCGCGTCGGAGAGTCTAAAATGCTGAAGGATGTCAATGATATGTTGAAGCTAAACAAGTCGTGGAATTTTCAAGCGGTTACGTGCCTTCAGCATGGATTGGAGAAAAAGGGGGTGGACACATTTACTCCGGTTAATAATTGGCATATTTGTGTAGTCTGGAGTTTGTTTGTTGTGTGTCTTGTCGTGGGGTTGGTGGCATTTTTGAGGGAAGTTGTGAGGCTTGATTTAGCAGGCAGGGAGAGACGATTTTATTGCGATTCTTGTCGAGAGTTGAAGTTTAAAAATGAGTAAAATTGTGGACATAAATATTTACCGAGAAATGTATTACATTATGACCCCAAATCGGAATATTGGGCAATTAAAAATACTTCATGATATCAATACAAAACACGCATAGTTAATATGTAACAATTTCAACTGTCACTGTAGTGTTTACAAATAATAATAATAATAGTAATTAGTAATATAGATTAATGTAAAAAATCCAATTTCTCATTCTTCTTTCAAACTTTGCATTTATATAGCTGAAGCACCTTATGCGAATGCTCATTTTTCCAATATGTAAATTGGCGGTTCTGAATTGTTATTTGTCATCATCTTAACCTTTAAACTAAGGAGCTCGTAGACAACGTGAAAGTCAACATGACCTCTATAACATTGCTTAATATATATTGCAAAATATTTACCTTCAATCTTCCTCACTCAACAGATTTGAAGTGGCGTCACGCAAGATTGGAGTGGAAATGGAGAGGTACAATATTCTGCTCAAATATATAGAAGAAAATGGAAATAATGTAATTTCACCATTGACGCAAATGTATCAGTTCATGAACTTCGTTTTTTCTATTCTGTTGTTCATCACGTCATCCAAAAATTCACAAGTTACTTCTTCTTTAGAAATTGTAGAAATATGGCATTCCATGGAATCGTCACCATTATCCTATTCACTACCATTGTGCTCAGCCAAATTTCTCACGGTTCCGGATCCAACAACCGAACAACCCGGTACAGAATAATTCGAGAAAAATTTAGTAGACCTCCTAGTCGCAGCTACCGGCGTCATCACCCTTGCATTCCTGATGACTCCGAGGAGCACTCTTCGATATCCACCAGAGCAAATGTGACAACAAACCAAGTCATCCAATTTTACAACATCCCTGAGTACCACCCTGTCGACATCATTGTGTCCCAATTGAGCTCAAACTGCACAACCTACTTCACCGGCGACTTCGAAGACGCCCCTTTCCTCCGTCGAATGCTCGACATTTGCATCAACGCCCACTGCGTCAACATTGTCTCCTCTCCGGTGAAGATCGGGAACGACACATTTGGTGGGGAATGGTACGACTTCAATTTGAAGCCAATTGGTCCCAAGGAGTCGCCATTACTTTCAAGGTCATCGACCACCGAAGTGGACCTCGGATATTACGCAATCTTCAAACAAAAGCATTTCGGTAACTGCTTCATCCTCCTGGACACCTTCGACTATTGGCACTCTGAGCGAAATTCCCATCTCATAGTTCCCGACTTTGGGAGAGTCCAACCAAACTATCACTTCATTCAAGTGAAGCTCTGTGACGGAATAGACTTCCACACTGTTTGTGGACTGGAGGCCCCTTTGCTGGAAGACTCTGGAACAGCGTTGACCCTTTTGGTCAATGAAACCGGTGGCGAAGTCCGTATTTACCATCATCTCGGCACTGAAGCCACTTTCAAACGGATTCAGCAAGATTTTGCTGAAATTCCAGAATCCCAGATTGTCACAAGTTTGAATCGCTTATGGAAGAAACTCAAAATGGAAGCTGGACAGTTCGGGGATTTGGCCCGGCTAGAGAATTGGTTGAGGGGCCATCATTACGACAGGATGGTAGTTAATAACTCACTGACTCCGGTGGGATCCTCCGTGAAATGGCGACAAGAAGCTGTTTGCTCCACGCCAAGGGTGAGAATGTACAAAAGTCAGGTTTCCAAGGTGGAATGGAGGCGACTCTGGGATCCTCAGGAGGACTGCACATTCGAAGTGGTTTTGGCGAAGTACAACTTCACCCCATTTTACGCAACGAGGTGGCCCATCCAAGTGGAGTTCCAGGAGGTCATGTCCCTATCCTCTTCGAACCGAGAGTCACGCGAAGGACCAAAGTCAGGATTGGGGCGAACTGGAGAGTACTACATCCCTGTGGCGAGTCGCTTTCAAGGATTTCAATTCGAAGTTCTGGTGGATCGAGCCTTAATCAGGGCGGAATTCGACATGGGGTCCCTCCTCAAGCCTTTGTCGCCAGGACTGTGGCTTTCATTACTGGTTTTGTTTGGGGTCACAAATATTCTTTTAAAAGTCGTCCTAAATTCAACAGAAATATTTTGGCTCGCTTCCGCCCTCCTGGAGCAAGGCGAAGTGAAGCCAAGATTTTCCAAAAAGATTGGGGTCGCCATCCTGGTAACTTGCTGGCTCCTGGCGACAATTCAAATGAGGCAGTTATACACAGGACGGATGTACTCCATTCTGGCGGCGGTGCGAAGTCCACAAGTCGTGACCAAAATTGAGGAACTGCTCTCTCCCATAAATGTTCTGAAGTACACAATTGTCGTCAACAATGAAGACGCGCGCTTCCTCTTCTTCACTGAGGCCAACGCGGCGCGTCGCCTGATCCGACAAGCATCCCCAAATGCGACCTCCCGGAACCAATTTTTTGTGCAACGAGAGCTTCTAAAACACGCCCGATTCATTGACCTCAGTCTTCTCCAAGGTCTGATGCAGGTGGAGGTGGCAGTTGGAAAGTCTGCAAAAATAAAACCGTTGGTGGCCCTCGTGTCTTATACGTTTCCGAACAAATTGGAGTTCGAAACCGGGCCTCGGTTTCCTGGGGATGATGCGAAGCACTGCTGGATACCGCCGAGACCTTATGACACCATTCTGTCCACCTTTGGAAGGCGAATAGTTGTCAAAAACCAGAAGCAGGTGGTCCTCCCGAAATTGTGGTTATTTCACGGGAAACGGAACTACTTCACTGACTTTTTTGTGAGGGACTTGGGGTCACTTGTGGCGTCAGGGATTCATGGATGGTGGGAGCGACAGGCGTGTCATTTGGGAGAGACGAAGCACCTCAAAGACGTGAATGTCGCGCTGAAGCTGAACAAGTCTTGGAACTTTTATGCGGCCACTTGTCTCCAGCAAGGGTTGAAGAAAAGGGAGGAGTCATTCAGCCCTGTGAACAACTGGCAACTTTGCGTCGTTTGGACAGTTTGTTTCGCTTGGGTCGCTTTGAGTTTGGCTACATTTCTGGTGGAGGTGGTGAGGTTGGAGGTGGCCGGAAGGGAGTGCCGGTGCAGGGCTTGCGTTTCGAACAAACTGAAGTCGGATTGAAGAAATCAGTTTAAAATATAAATTATGCTTAGAATGTATAGTTTTCCGCTCGTATGGCAAGGGTTATGAATTTTTGTTGTTGATTTGCTCGTCGGTTTTTGGCGATAAAATCCAGAATTTAGGCGTTTTTGCTAATGATTTTTTAAAAATAACAGTTAGAGATTTAGGCACTTTAGAATTTCATTTTAGTTAGCGGTCACTGTATAAGTTTAGGTTAGATTACGCATTCAAAAGTAAATTTTAATTTATATAAAGCTTACCAAGTACAAAAATGAATTCAATGAAGACTCGCAAAAGTTCTCTATACCAATAATATCTTCATTACTTAACACATTATGCGCTCCTCTCTGTTTGTGGTTTGCATACTAATTAATTGCTTTGTGTTTTGGGGTTATTGTGCAACACACAAGAAAAAACAAATTCCAACCAATCGCATAAAAGTTATAAAATAATCTTCTTTATTACAGCAAAGTCACTCATGCAGTAAATCAAGTTGGAAAATTCAGAATGCTTTGATGCTTTTTCTACTCTGTGTACAATTTTATTACAGTTTTCAGTCTCTGAACATTGCAACTTATCGATCAATCAAAGCGCGTACGATGAGCATCAAAGACATTCATTTCTTCAGACAAAGACGCAGCTTTCTGAATCCTGTTAATACTTTTAGCTTCATTAACCTATTACCGGGTTCATTGTGTGCACATCACTGAAGCGTTTCTAATTAGCTTCTCATCTGTTTGATTTTGCAGACTCGGAAAACTGGATCTTAGGTTTAACTGGAAAAATTTAATGAGACTCATAAATCATTATTCGTTCTCGGCTTAGTATTCACCAAGGTTTTTATACATTTAAATTATACTCTGTCTGTATTTACTTATATTTTACCTACATTTTAATTGAATTAAATCCCATGTATTTCCTGAATTTCATGAAAACCACATTCGGAACAAACAAGCATCCATTGCTTACGGCAGCTTAATGCTAAATCATAAATCTAAATTATATAAAACTCCATTGAACTCAGCTTGTATGTCCAGTTTGGAACACGATTTCAGTTAAGAAGCTCATTCCTCCAAGATGAACCGAAAGTTATTTTTCCTCAGTCTTCTGCTTCTGCTCTTCTTGAATCTCGGCAATGGCAAGCGAAGTACAAAGGGGAAGCGTCAAGCCCCGTTTTCAGAAAACCAGCAGATTTCCCTGGTACTCCTCCAGGCCCTCGCGAGGCAAGGAGGCCTTCCCGAAAAAGACTGGAAGGACATCACCAAATATGACAAGGACCTTTGCTACACTCCAGCCTGTCTTGAAACTGCTGTAGAGATCATGAAGGCCACCAACTTTACTGTTGACCCGTGTCAACCGAATCGGTGGAGAGATTTCGTGTGCCGCCGCCGAACAGACGGGAACGTCCCTCACAATGACATGGCTCGGTTGACCAGTACCGTTCACCGCCAAACCGTAGCCCTTCTCACACAAAAGGACGCTCCAGATTCCGAGTTTCTCTTCAAGGAAGCCCAGACTTTGTACAGCCAATGTCTTCGGAAAGGCGACAATGACGCTCAAGACGTCAAAGACATTTTGAACCACACCTTCAGTACCTACGGAGAGTGGCCTATGCTCACTAAGAAAAATCCAGGGGCGACCTTCGACTGGATGAAGATGGTCGCTGACTTGAACCGTGTGGATAAAAAGGACTTTACACCTGCTCTGTTGCGAGTGTCCCTCGAATCCAGTGCAATTACCCTGTACTTAGGCGAAATGATATTTCCCATGTCCAACCAAGACTTTCAGGAGGCGATGAAAAGAATTCGAAAAAATTCCGGAAGGGAAAAACCAACAAAGTTTAATTTCTCTGCAAGCAACAAATTTCTCCTAGGGGCCCATAAAGCTACTAGTGGGTTTGGCGCCTCGGATTCGGAATATACCACCCACTCGATCCATGAGCTGCAAGAAATCACGAATCAAAAGCTCGAAGAGAAGGGACTCAACCCTGGCGTCGTAAACTGGGAGGCGTTTTTCCAAAGAACGTTTTCCGGGAGTCAGTACAAGTCTGCGCTAACTCCAGAGACTCCAGTAGTACTGGACCTGGACACCATCATGATACTCGTGGAGTACATTGCTCGAGCCTATAAAAAAGGGGAAACAAAACTATTGGCGGACGCACTTCATTTCCAGCTCACCACTGTTCTTCTCCAGGAGACTACTGAGTTGCTGGACAACCTCAGCTCGTTTACACCAAAGGATGGATCCAGGGAATCGGTGTGTTATGAAAGGATTACTGAAGTATTTGGCTTCTCCCTTGGACGAACTTATCTCAACACGTATTACAATGATTTGCGAACAACTCCAGCGGTAAGACAGTCCAGAAATATTTATATATTTTTAGAAAATATTTTCTAACGTTGTTGTTGGTTTAGATTGAAAAGATGACAGAGCTAATTAGAAAAGGGTATATCGCCCGGGTTAACGACATTTCATGGATGAAGCAACCAACAAAGGATTTTCTCGTTGACAAGATACAGCGTATGAAAGCCCTTGTTGTCCAGCCGGATTGGATGAAACGAAGAAACGGACTTCAGAATTTTTACAAAGGGGTAAAGATGGTTTCTTAGTGTTCAAAATCTTAGTACAACTTATAACCATGTTATAATGTTGATTTTTTGCAGTTACATGCCTCCACTGATAGCTCTAGCTCGTATCCTCTTAACTACTTGAATGTGACCAATTGGGCTGCGACGAAAAAATTGGAGTACGAAGTCATCGGAGTTATTAAGGCCAAACGAAATGAGACTGAAGACGGGTACGTTGAATTTTACAATTTTGCTTGAATATACAATTTACAATTTTTTTAATTCATTTGTTTGAATAATTAAATAAACTCTTAGATTTGACATACGCTGGAGCATGTTCCTTGGAATGATGAATGCCCTTTACACCTACGGCGTGAATCAAATTGGTACTTTAATATTTCTCATTACTTAATTAGCTCGGCCTAATATCTTTGACAAAAATTGATATACAGATATTATAATGTGGCGTGTTTTTCCACAGTAATTTTCGGTGGAATGTCACAACCTCCAATGTTCGATGTTGATAGACCCGGGTATAACGATTACCGTACAAACTTGTGCATTAAAACAACCGAATGCTTGTTTGACATAATATGTGCGTTTAATTTATGTAGATTCAACAATTTTGGAGGCCTGGGCATGGTCGTCGGTGAGCCTTCAGAGACAAACTCAATTATTTTTAAAATGCATATAACGTTTAATGGAGTTTGATTATCACTAGGCCACGAGATAGGGCACAGCTTTGATCAGAAAGGTCGTGTTTGGAATGCAAGGGGGCAAAAGGGTGAATTTTGGGACGCTGTGAGTAAGGCGAAGTACAACGAATTTGTGAACCATGTCCAGACTCAGTATACCAATTTAGCGGCCCAAGGGAATGACGTGGACTATACGAGTGGTGATGCATACTTGACGATGGACGAGAACATTGCCGATATTTTGGGGGTGGGAATGGCGTTTCAAGCTTACAAGTTGTACTTGGACGAGTTGAATAAGGAAGGGAAGACCGAGTTGAAGCTTCCTGGACTGAAAAACTTTTCTCCAGAAAAGTTGTTCTTTATGAAATACGCCAACGTAAGAATCCAGTCACGAAACAATTTTTCAGGGCTTCGACTCACTTTGGAGACACACGTTCAACTGAGATTTTGTGCTCATTTTTATTTTTAGGCATGGTGTGAACTAAAGGATCCCAATCAAAATCAAGAGTTCCACGAGATCCACAGTCCCGGCAACGTCAGAGCGACAATGCCGCTCAAGTTTTCAAAGTCCTTCGCGGAGACATTCGGATGCAAGTTACCCGACCATCTCTTTTGACCTTTTACCATCATTCAATATTGTATTTTTTACAAATTTGTGTAGTATTAGTTACTTAATCCATAAAATTTACAAGCAAACACATAATAAGCGGTTATTTAAAGCTTATTATTTTAACAAATTCATACTGTGCATATTCCAGTATCATCTACTGCCTTAAGTGCGTAAATTTTTAAGCATATGAATTTTTATTCTCATATAAATTGTATGGGTCGCACAGTCGCAAATCAATTTAGACACCTTTTACGGTCATCAATGCTCTAAAAGTGCCTTTTGTAATTCCCCTGAGAAACTTCAAAGCAGACAACGATCGCACAACGTAAGTACTCCCGTAATGTATCAGAATAGGTTTGCATGACTTTCTGAACTTCGACATAAGCCTTCTCTCAGCTCTCGAGTTCCACTCGTGCCTCTTCCAGGAAAACAGCGTCCTTTTGCCACAAACATGCATGTGGCCACCCAGCCTCAAAATCATTGACCAACACAACAAGCCAGTGGCACTCCACAACACAAACAAAGCAACGGTTTCCATCTGAACATCACTGTAATGTCGGATCATCACAAAGTTTGCGAATAGAATCATAGATGTTAATATGGTCTGCATTGGAACAAGGAAGATCCCAGCGATGTCCATAAACATATTTTGAAAGAGTTGATACGTCCTGTAATTTAACATCAACGACTTCCCCTCTCGAAACTGATTTATCGTCGTATATTTTCGGGTGCTGTCCAATTGAAACTCGTGGATCACAATGGAAAATATTGTGACGCCGTAAGCAAGTATGAGCATTGTGGTGTATCCCACATTCCAGTACAGAAACGTCACAACCCAAACCTCCAACCCGCAGACAAAAGCAACGGCGACTGGATATCCTGGACAATATTCTAAAACAATGCTGCCCAAAGAAATGGGATTTTCTGGATACCAAGATATAAGCAAGCCCGCACAGAAATTCATGGAAATACTTCCCAGAAATACGATACCGATCAAGGTATCCAAAATTATACCACGCTTACAAGTATTTGGATCGAGGTGTGGTTGATATTTTTCTGTAATTATTTATATATGCACACAAAATTAATATATTGTTGTTTAGAATGTAAAAAATGTTGAAAGTAGTTTACTTACGGTTAATATGATGAATATACCGTATATACGCATTTACAACGTCGGTTAACTCTCTGGAGAAAAAAATCAACATCGGGATCGTCACAGCGAGAGGAATGAGCATGCAGACGGAAAATGTGTAGAGTAAGTTGAACTTGTCGAGCTCATGAGACAATTTGAAGCGAATAGTTTGTCCGATTAGAAACAATTCTACCAACCAAGCTAGGAAATAATTACAACGAGGTTTCTTCTCACCAGCAGAGGTTACTTGGAATTGACGGGATTTCTTATGAAACACAAATGGCACGACGCCTAGATGATAGCAGAGGTTTGTGCCATGGTTCATGAACCAGTAGAGTCTGTCGCTGAGCATTGTGGAAATAATTTTGTTTTTCAAAAGAAAGATTTGTGAGGTGCTTTTGCTCTGATGGAACCAGCTTCGTTAACGGATGTTCTTGGATTGGGGGGATATTGTTGGTTTCGTAATTTTTTGCGAACATTTCCATGGTTTTTGGAGTGGTTAAAAATAGTTTTCCTGTAAAGTACGATTTCAAACCATGATAACATCAGTGAAATTGGTACTCTACAGTCAAATGAGAATGTCAGAAATTAATTCGGACAGTATTCAACTTCAGATGGCTGTTTTTAATTTAAATAGGTACATTAGCTGTTTGTATTCAAGTAATGGATGTTAAGTAATTGAGCTGCTTTTTGGGAACAACCTAGTAATTTATATGTATATACTCAATCATGTACAAAGAGCTTCTGTACTTATATTATCTATTTACTGCTTTCCTTCAAAAGTTTTGAAATTACATACTGGATTTTTCGCTTGTAATTTATTGATACATTGATACACATTGCAGATCTGTATTACGTATTACCAATATTGTGAAGGCATTGTAAATTGAAAGAGTTTTTGGAAAATTGTTTATTGCTTTTCCTCCTGAAAGGTCGAACAATGCTTTTTATAGAAAGTTGTTGCAAGGAACGTTTGGTTTCACGATGGAAACTCTCTTGGTCAGCGGATTTGGGTTGTAGGCATTCAGGAAACTTTACATACTAAAATCTGATCCGAACATTTTTCGTATTTACATTTTCGAGTAGTTTAAATTGTTTTAGAGTAAAGCACAATGTCAAATAAGGATAAAATCAGTAAAATTGTTATTTTACTTGACACTACTATACAGCCAAAAGTTGACATTTATTTAAAAAGTGTATTTAACTTTTAGATGACATAGGGTTATTAAAACTTTAAAATACCAACTGTCTGCTTATATTTCGTAGATGCACTGATATACAGATTTTATACATAATACGTAAACATTAAGTAAATTGCCAATGCCAAATGGTTGAAAAATTGTTTTAACCGAATACGCCTGAAAATGCAAAGGTGTACAAAAAAACAACTGAGTCAACTGTCAAATTATGTCAGCTTTTACTGTAAATCAAAGGCAACAATTTGACTAACTTTTATGTGAACTTTAAGCTCAATATATTGAGAGTTTAGTATTTTTAACCTGCAGATTAATTTAAGGCATACCGTAATTTGCCGTTTCTACTGTTTTCGCATCGTAGTGGTTAAATGAAATACAATGTTTAAATATTTGCATAAGGACACCATTTTAGTAGTGCATATTATTGGAAAAAGTTTATATCTACCAATATTTAATATATATCATTGTAAAAGTTTTACCGATGCTAACAAAATGTTATAGTGTTTCTTAATACAATTTGTATATGAAATTTTGGAATTCTGGTTAACGTCACAAAATATTCTAAAAAAATAAAATTTAATGTAATGGGCAGACCTTCCACATAAACCGAATGGGCTTTCATCTCTTCAATGTTACACGGCGTGGGTTGATGTGATATTTTCCTTATCATTTTTTAGACATTTCGTACAGTCATCAACGCTCTAAATGTTCCCTTGGTAATACCCCTCAGAAACTTCAAAGCTGACAATGATCGTACGACATAAGTACTCCCGTATTGAATCAAGATGGGTTTGCATGATTTCCTAAACTTCGACATAAGCTTTCCCTCAGTTTTAGTGTCCCACTCGTGTCTCTTCCAAGAAAACAGCGTCTTTTTCCCACAAATGTGCATGTAGCCACCCAGCCTCAAAAACGTTGACCAAGCCAACGAGCCGGTACCACTCCACAATACAAACAAGACAACGGTTTCTTTCTGAACATCTTTGGAATGCCGAATCATCACAAAATTTGAAAACAATATCATGGATGTTAATATGGTTTGAATTGGGACAATGAAAATCCCAGCAGCTCCCATAAACATGTTTTGGAAGAGTTGATAAATTCTGTAGTTGAGCATCAACGACTTTCCTTCGCGAAAATGACTCAGTGTTGAATACTTCCGGGTGCTGTCCAGTTGAAACTCGTGGATGATTATAGAAAATATTGTGACGCCATACGTGATCAGGATCATGACAACGCTAGCTACATTAGAGTACACAAAAGCGATCACGGAAATTTGCCAGATGCAGCCGACAGCTCGTGCTAGTGGATAACCGGGATAAAATTCGGAGACAATGCTACCCACTGACATTGGATGGTCAGCATAAAAGTATATAATTAACGCAGCAAAGAGCGTCATGGAGCCACTTCCCAGAAATACAAAACCGACCAAGACATCCAAAATTATACCACGCATACATGTATTTGGATCGAGGTGTGGCTGGTATTGTTCTGTAATTATATACAAAAGTGTAAGTTATATACAAAAAACATACATAATATAAATTTATATATTAGGGTTCGACATTATGTCAGTTAATATGACAACTGCTGAACCCTAAATATTATAATGTTATTTAAGAGCCCCAAACCGGTTAACTTACGGTTAACATGATGAATATACCGTAAATACGCATTAATAGCGGGTTCTAGCTCTCTGGAGAAGAAGACCCACATCGGGATCGTCACCAGGAGGGGAATAAGCATGCAAACGGAAAATGCGTAGAGTACATTAAACTTGTCAAGCTCGTGAGACAATTTGAATCGGATGGTTTGTCCTACTAGAAAAACTTCTAAAAGTGCAGTGGCAAAATAATTGCAACAAAGTCTCTTCAAACCGGTCGAGGTCACTTCGTACTGCTTAGATTTTTTATGAAACATAAATGGTACGACGCCTGTGTAATAACCAAAATTTGTACCGAGCCAAATGACCCAGTAGAGTCGGTCGCTAAGCATTGTCGCTGTGGAAACGAAGGGAATATTTAGGTAAAATCGATTTCTGTGGCAAGAGTGAAAAGAATTGTAGTTTTTCTAAGCTCATCTGACCGTCTTCTAGACAAGGTTATTTTGCAAAGGAAGCTCAAGACTGAAGTTGCTAAGAGGAGATGGTTTATTGAAAAAATGGGGGTGGGAAGAAACTTCTTTTGGATTGTGGACTACTAATTACATGCAATTTTTGGTTAGAAAAATGTTCGAACAAAACAAGGACGATTTCAAGGAATTGAAGCTTGCTATTATTTAAATATGTCGGGTCTCCGTATTTCAGGTAAAAGCTTAATTTGACATGATTGTTTTTGATTTTAGTGGTTACGCTAATGACCGAAATTAAATGGCTACCAATGTTAGGCATTGAACCGCTTGTTAGCTTTGTGTTCCACCATGTTCGGCTACATTTTCACTTATGCTTAAAATGTTGGTTGGTTTTCTCTATAATTTTTAGTAAAATTCCTGTCCGGTTATAATTTGCTGATATATTGGTAGACAGAAAGTAAAAACTCTGTGTATTGGTACTTATATTAGTGATTACATTATGGATGTTGCTTTTTCGCCGGAAAAGTCAAACAATGCAAATGTGTGATATTTTGTTATATAGATTTTTGCAAAGAAAGGTCTTTATTGTAACGTTCTTTATTACAACAAGAAACGTAATTGCATTTCACTGGCAGCCTAACCATTAATTTAATTTGCTTTTGTATGGAATGTAATGTGCTTGAAATAAATTTTCTGNAACAAGAAACGTAATTGCATTTCACTGGCAGCCTAACCATTAATTTAATTTGCTTTTGTATGGAATGTAATGTGCTTGAAATAAATTTTCTGAAATCGAATTAAACGGAATAGTTGAAAGAGTATGAACAGTATAGCCAAAACATTAAAACAGCAATTTTCTGATCTTTGAGTACAATTGTAAGTTATATGTACATAATAATTCGTTGGAAGGGACGCATTTGTATTGTACATTCCCTTCCGCACTCATTGGTACAATGGAATATAAACAATGGTTTAGATTTGCACATAAACATGCATGGGAAAGCCACAGAGTTTGTTGATTAAGTTTATCATTATATTTACCTAATACCATTAACGTTTAGTCCGATTCAATTTCCTGGTTTCGGGTTACGAATTTTTAAAAAAAATGTTCCTGATCATTTAGACCTTTTCTACAGTCATCAATGCTCTGAACGTCCCCTTGCTAATACCCCTAAGAAATTTCAAAGCTGACAGCGATCGTACGACATAAGTACTCCCGTAATGTATCAGAATAGGTTTGCAAGACTTCCTGAACTTGGACATAAGCCTTCTCTCAGCTTTGGAGTTCCACTCGTGTCTCTTCCAAGAAAATAGAGTCTTTTTCCCACAAATGTGCATGTGACCACCCAGCCTCAAAAACGTTGACCAGCACAACGAGCCGGTGGCACTCCACAATACAAACAACACCACGGTTTCCTTCTGAACATCGTTAGAATGACGGATCATCACAAAGTTTGCAAAAAGAATCATGGACGTCAGGATGGTTTGAATTGGAACAATGAAAATTCCAACAATGCCCATGAAAATGTTTTGCAGAAGTTGATAAATCCTGTAGTTGAGCATCAACGACTTTCCCTCCCGAAATTGGTTCACCGTTGAATATTTCCTGGAGCTATCCAATTGAAACTCGTGAATGATGATTGAATATACTGTGACGCCGTACGTGATCATGATTATGATAGCGGCGCCTATATTCCAGTACACAAAATTGATAACGTAAATCTGCCACAAGAAGCCAAGAGCTCGTGCAACTGGATAACCCGGATAATATTCGGACGCAAGGCTAGACACAGACATGGGATGGTCTGGATAAAAATATATAATGAAGCACGAAATGAGATCCATTGAACCACTTCCCAAGTATGCGATACCGGTCAATGCATCCAAAATTATGCCACGCAAACAAGTATTTGGATTGAGGTGCGGCTGATATTCACCTGAAATCATATAAATATTATTGCCAATTTGAATGCTTAAAAGTTGGAAAAATGTGTACCGACAATCACCAGAATTATAATATCAAACTAAAAAGTATTCATCAACTTGTAAAATAATGTTTTGGTTTATGCATTTTTGTAATTTCTCGTTCCGGTGATCGTCGTTCGGGCGGCTAGAGTCTGGTAATTGTCAGCGACCCGTACAATACGAAATACTTACGGTTAACGTAATGAATGTAAGGCAGATAAGCATTCATAACGAACACTAGCTCTCTTGAAAAGAAGACAAGCATCGGAATCGTCACAGTGAGAGGAATGAGCATACCGACGGAGAATGCGTACAGCAAGTTGAAATTATCGATCTCACGAGACAATTTGAGACGAATAGTTTGCACTACCATTCTAGGAGCGCAGAGATGAAATAATTTAAACAAAGTCTTTTGACACCGGCGGAGGTCACTTCGTACTTTCGGGATTTCCTGTGAAACACAAATGGTACGATGCCTGTATAATATCCTATTTTTATACCTAACCACATCACCCAGTAGAGTCTGTCGCTTAACATTGTGGAAATAAAAGCTATCTTTAAGAAATGCAGCGTTATTTAAGGCTAATTCTTGTTGGATAAGTGAAGACGGTTGTGTGGTGTACGTTGGTCCTCTGAGCGTCGTTTGACAACCCAGTTTGGTTGCAAAAAGTAAGTACAATTGTAAAAAATGGGCTCAATTTCCCTTCGAGTGTCGACTCTGAATAACATGTATGATTAGTTGGAAATTGTTCGAAATAAAAAGCAGAACGATTTTAAAGAATTGATGCTTGCAAATATAACTTTGATTTACGGTCGGATATTCCACCTGTGTATTTCCGACAGAAACGTAATTCAACATAATTGTTTCTTATTTTGGTAGTCACGTTAATTGCGGGAATTATATGGCAATCAATGCTATGTACTGAACTCCTGGGAAATTTGAACTAGAAAAAGTCATGTTTTCACCATGTTGAGCAAGCTCCTCACTTATCAACTAGTGTAGTTTTGATTTCTTACAAAACCTCTATTATTGGAATGTCGCATCATAATTCGCAGATATGTAAGAACTCCGTAAATTACCAATGGTCATTGAACTATTTTGCTGATACTTTCTGATTGTAAGTTGTAAATGTATGTAATTTTGTTCCGCGTTTTTGTAAAATACATACTGAGGGTATTTATGTAGTATGTAGTGGCTTGTTTCTGCATTATATTACGAGAGGTTTATAATTGTAACTATTGTAATTAGTGCCTCTCGTTTCAAAAAACTTGGATTCCATTCCAAGGTTTAAAAATTTAGAATATTTGACACGCAATGAAAGTTCATGAATAACTTGTGATAAAAAAGTGTTTCTGAATTTCTAGTTTTGTTTAAAAGGTGGACAAACCCCTAAATTGTTGTAAGAGCGCTATATTTTCATAAGTACCAATAAAAATGACAATGAAACGGTAACGTTCGGGCATGAAATGGATTTTCATGCAATGAAATATAAAATAAATATTAAAATATTCTTGCAATAAATTTTATATGTGTGGAACGATTTTTGTCAGGAACAAACTGTCCACTGCTCATACTACTAGTGACTAGATATATCGCTAGAGACAATTTTGTAAGGTCTGACAATTCTATTGTAGCAATTCTAAGTTACACGAGTATACCAATTTGGACAATGTGTAATTTGGGAGGGGCACACTATTATGCGCCTTTTTTCCCACCACACTCACTGTTGAATAGAAAATGTACACAGTATTTTAAAGATTTGCACATGAACGACAATCCGGGTGTCCATAATAAGTTCGCTATTGTTTACTAAATATCATTCTAGTTTTGTCCAGAAGCTGAAGTGTTTTCATATTCAAATTTCCACTTGAGTGTATATTTTCTATTCTCCTCAGTTGACGTCACAAATAGCACACAACCTGTTCCACGTCCCATTAGCTGGTTTGCAGTCACTGAAAATGTGTCACAAAACATGGTTCCAGAACAGCTTTGCCTCATTCTTCGCCTCCTTTCTGAAGCCACCGTCCAATTTCTTTTCTGGAGATCCCACTGCCACAATTATTCTTCGCGATTGGCTAAATCGGCCAACCAGTTGCACTTCAATTTCCCCTCAGCACCAAACCACACTTCCATTTCTCCACATTATTTCTCGTCTTTCCGAAGACACCCGCTACGAGTACTTCATTCGTCCATTTACACTCCAAAAATTCAGCCCAGTTTTCAGTATTTATATTTGGGAACTTCGGAGCAGAAACGAAGCTCAATCCTTTTTGTCCCGTATTTCACGTCTCTCCGATGGCAATTTTTTGTGGCCCATTAACACTCCAGAATTAGCCATCCTTTACAATCCATACATGTTCGAGGGATACTCCAGAAAAATCAGTATACTTTTTCCTCTTTCAGCGATTAGTGAAGACGTACAGCAAGCAAGGGACTCCAGTTTTAAAGTAATGTTTGTCCAGACTTTTGACAAGATTTATCTTGCCCGGATGCTCGTCGGGCGAACAGACTTGTTTCCGATTATTTTAGGTCCTATATCGAGAATTAAGCAACAATGGAAAAAAAATATCCTCCAATATTGAACTAAATTCTCCATCAAAATCTGCTGGAATATATCCGTGTGAAAATTTGCGAAGTAGTAAACACTGGAAGAGGTTCGAACATTTAAGAGACACAAACTGTTTGAAGGATGTGATTTTCTCCAGTTT
>JAHZMW010003031.1:0-24560 GCA_027743745.1 Alloscopus bannaensis
TGATAAATAGGTTTGTTAAGTTACCACTAACAGTAATCGGGTACAAAGGCATACCCGCCGAAGCCGTTTTATGTTCACTGCTATATTCTGCGATTGCCTCTCCTTAAACATCACAATATGAGTGCCACTCTGAAGGAGTGACGAAAAACGAAAACACGCTTTTAGATGTCGTCATACCTCGTATTACCGCAACGGACATTTATCAGGACACAACAGGATCAGACCTAGGTCAGCTTTTCCGAAGTCATGGCCATCACGAAGTCTGGTATTTGTCTGAAAGTTTCGTCGGACCTTTGAACCTCTACCTTCGTAATCCTTTTGATAGAGGATCGGCGGTGGTGGTGATGAGGTCCAACGAATTCTTTGAAGTACGACCACCGTTGTTTAGTAGACATCCCTTTGATGGGATAAATTAGTTGGGAGAACCTATCAAATCATGGAAAGTTTTGTGAAAGCCATGGAATGCCTTCATGGAGAATTCTTTCATCCGCAAAAACTTTGCGGTGGGAGTCTCGCTGGACTCCGAAAATTTTCCAGACTTACAAAAACATTGAATATAAAATAGGATAACACGGTTTGCTACATTCATTCCAGTGAATTAGGAGACATCAAAGAGTTTAATATTCAATCATGGATTTGTACATGAGTTAATGTAACTATGTAAAACGCTCTGTCGAATTCCTCAAATTCATTGTTCTGTCTGGGCTTCAGTCAGTTGTGTGGGTTTTTCATTTTTTATGAACATACAAAAAATCCTCCAATTTTCCAGGAACTGTTGATGTATCACTAACCTGGATTTTAGTATGCTGGATGAGAGGCCGGCAGTCTGGCCGATTTTAGAAGATAAATTACCCCAACATTACATTGAGTTAATATAGTTATCTTTTGGTGAAAATATATATGAATAACCTCGAAATATGTATGACTAGCCTACCTAGTGGAGGGTTAGCTTCATTTTGGAGAAAATTTGGAGGTTGTTGGTTCGATGAAGCCTTTCGTTTTATTTGCTCCGGAAAACCAATCACGATTACTAAACGCATGTTTACGGGGACGTGTGTATGCTCGATAACTTTGATCTGTTTGAGAGAAAGCACCTTTCTTTTCGAGGGCACCACTTTCTCCATGTAGAAAATAATGAAGTTATAAAAACATCTATATAGATGTAATATTCATGTAGTCGTGAGTGCTGACGTAAGGTGTTCACTTGTAGACAACTAAAAATATAACTAATGTCCTGCGCTACTCTTCGATATTTATGCTTTCACTCTAGTCTGCCCTTCATTCGACTCCTTTTTAGTTAGCGGTACTTCATTGACGTACAGACGTAGCTAATAAAAGCGGTCTAACTTTTAGAGTGCTTGTTATATCTATTAATTTCTCAGAAACATCCCTTTAGTTAATATATACTTTAAATGTTTTATGTCGGTCTACCAAGTTTTTTCATGGCGAATGAGCACGGTTATACAGACTTGATGGGAAGTTTGAAACAATAACTTCACGTTGTCCTCTTGTCAGTCATTTCGCTCACCGTTATGATGTCAGGATATTACCAACAAATGGTTATTATGTAAGGGTGCAAATGAATGACATGGGATTCATCAAAATGTGTGAAATCGGTCAATGAGAACCAAAGAAAGGGTCAAATCAACCTTTTCAGTGCTGATTTGAAATTTTTGATGTCAAAGCTCCCACGGACTTCATTAAAGAGTTGCAATTTGATCCGACGCACCTACGTAACAGGTAGATAAAATTCAACTAGTTTTAGGTCTTCATTGGATGTGAGAATTATTCGGAATGACAAATGTTATAAAGGGACTTTCAAAAAGCTGTATCACATTACACAAGTGGGATGATTGTGAGTTTTTTTTGGAATTGTGTGAAGGTGGAAAAACTCGAGCCATTGAGATTTTTATAAGCCTTTGGATGCTGAGTCTCCTATTTTTATGTAATGTAACACTTTTTTACACTTGCCAATATTGCGAAATTGGCCTCAAGTGGTGAAATTAGAAATATAGGATCCGCTCCTCTCATTACCATACAGTCAATGTCTCCACCACAGTTAGATAAGCAAAAGAGGCATCCACCCGTATCTAGAGTATAACTGATCACAAAACCTGTCGCGAAGTGGCGGTTCCTAGACGTGGGTATAATGGTAGTTTTATACTTTGCCCAAAACACAACACTTTTCAGAGGACAAGATGTGTGGATAAATTAGCCAGGACAAAACTGTATTCCACGACCGCACACACGATTCGCGAACTGCATCAACAACATTAACCTTTTATTGTGTTAGGGGAGAATGTTGGATTTCCCCAGAGACCGTAAAAACTTGTGCTCATGCGGTGAAATAAATTAACAATAAAACCTCATTCATGGTGTCCTTGGCATGTGGGCTGCTCGTCGAACGAGACTCAATTGAGTCGAGAGGAGAAACGCTGACATCCCAATTTTTTCCGCTCTGTGTACATACAATACATATATTATTTCTGAATTGGTCACACAAAGAATATATACTACAAAGATACGGGATGTACAATATATATATCCTTTGTTCTGCTAGTGACCCACAGGTTTTTTTCTGCACAAAATTCTATTCTTCCACCTCTGGGACAGCTTCCAGCATTTTACGTGTCTCTATGTCACTCCGCCGAGCATTGTCCACACCCTTTGGGCTTTTGTGCGAATTTGCAAAAAAAAACTTAAACTCTCTCACCACCTCGCTTCCAGTTTCACATTAATATTACACATTTAATTTGCATCCTCTCTAGATATATTTGGCAAAGAGAAATTCAGAGATGGACAGGGAGAGCTTGTTATGTTTTATGTAGTTTATTCCACATTAATATTACACATTTAATTTGCATCCTCTCTAGATATATTTGGCAAAGAGAAATTCAGAGATGGACAGGGAGAGCTTGTTATGTTTTATGTAGTTTGCCATTCCTTGTGCAAACTCTCACAGAATAAAATTCATTACTGGAAACTCTCTCAAAAAAAGTCTTCAAACATGCAAACTACATTACTATAATAACAGTGTGTACATTGGAGGAGATATGAAACACCGCGTTTCATGTCCATAAAATAATGTAGCTCCCAGTCATGAGAATTGAGATTTGAGGAAAATGAAGGGGAAAGGAGAGCTCGATCAAATATTTATAAGCAAACTCGACAACCTACAAACTACTAGTGAGCTGAGAGTTCGAGTTGTTTGCAAATATAGAGTTTTATGTTTTAAAAAAATCCATTTTCAAACGGAATCGACAGGTATGAGTATGTATATGTGTAAACATGGCCTTTAGTATCGTGTATTGTTGTTCACGTTCATTTTTAGTAATATTGATGAAATCAATAGTTATTGGAGTGACGTCAACAGGCTAGCATTTCAAAGGGAAAGCGTAGTATTCCCTATGTAATATGTCAGGATAATATGATACGCAAAAAAGAAATGGGTAGAGAAAATTGATATATATTTCACCATCTTCTTTTAATGTTCGCGTTGTATACTTGAAAGAAATATAGGTGTGCTTAATGCTGATATTAACTTTTTCCGCGAAGATCGTATTTTCCGTAACTTTTCCCCTTTTTCTTTCCTAATTGTTTTATATCAACTCGGAGCATCACTGTCTTCTTGTAGTCAGCACCCACACGTTTTGTAAGCTAATGAGGATATTTCTGATATGTGTTCCGAGTCTGTCAGGAGGTTTCCATTATGGCTTCAATCATCCACGCCTGAGAAGTTTCCTACGGCCATTAAGAATGCCTACTGAGAGAAACCATAAGTCTTCCCATGAATGGGTTCTAGGAGATTCTTTATTGTTTTCATAAATCCACAGGTAACCCTCTCCGTTTATGAGTTCGTTTAGGTGTGTATCTCTTGTTATGATAAAAGACAAGGAACGCCTTTGGAAAAAAGAATCTGCTTTAGATTTTCCTTATGCTAAAGTAACACATTTTCGTTGTGTCAGAGTAGTTTTTTAATAAATAAGAAATTATGCTTCTTAAAATTAATTGTTACATTTTTATTAAACATTTTTGTAATAAAAGAAGTTCTATTAAATGCATTTATTTAAGTTTGACATTCGGCTCATTAACAAACAACTTTGAATCTTGGAAATCTTTAATGATCATTCACTCATTTTTAAATCGACTTCCTTTCCTCACCTCGATTCCAATTCGTTCAGTCAAAAATGATTGACCGTTATTATTTCCTTGCCTCGCTGCATTCTATGAACTGTACATGATACAAAGCAACTATTTCCGAGAAGTTCTTGTTTTCGATGAAAACTGAAAGATTTGTAAAAGCCCAAGTTTATCAAAACAAAAGTGCAATTCAACATCTAATCTGAATATAATCGGAAAGTTATTTTGGGATTGTAAGCACAGTTTGCCTTCCAGCCAAATTGTCGTTGATGAGCTCAAAATAAATTATCTGAGTTAGTGATGCCTAAAACAAGGTTTTAAACTTGCAGAGTTTTTTTTTAGAATGAAAGTCAAAATGTTTTTTAAGTGTTGAAGGCGGTTAAATAAGTATTTTTCTTTGAGGACGCATTCAAAATAATAAGGGAAACGCTCAGCAATTAAGAGAAAGTAATTAGGAGCTCCTCTGCCAGTGATGACCCAAATTAGTGAGATAAATTTCAGAGTAAGTGTAGCATTTGTAGAAACAAAAATTGGTGTTGCTCCCGAGTTGAGATAGATGATGTGGCGGTGTTGTGTTGACCTCCGGAAAACTCGTCGCTTCCTTTGCTTTCACTGTAGTAAATTTGAATAGTTAGAATTTTCTATATGCTTACATGCATAATAATAGGTATACCTATTGGCATCGGAAACGGTAACAAATACGAAACGCATCAAAGAGAAATGTGCGAGGTTTTCACTCTAATAACGGATTGCCTCAAAAACTTGAAACGGATTACAGGAAGTCCAGAACAAGGGGAAAGTTGGTCACTTACTCTCACCAGGACAAAGAAGCTGAAGGAAATGCGACCATGCATAATATGTAGCTTTCCTCTATCCAAAAGCGATTTACACCCAAAAATATCTGCAAACGGGTAGTAACCCGTGTTTACTCTGTTTCCACTTCGTCACTACTATATTACCAGAGATCCACTCCGGAAATGATACTTAGCTCTGTTTTTCTCGGCGTAAATGAAAGCATAAATTTGTACCACTAAGCTTTTACACGCCCAAGCTCGAGACTCCTGTGTGTGTGTAAAGAGAGTTGAATTACTGTTGAGTGGAGCAAGATTTATTTGACAGTGAAACTGGTGCTACGTAGCCGTACCTACTATTACTACATAATACATCTAGAAAAAGTACAACAAATTTACACGAATCACTTTTTATTCAGTAGCTCACATCCCTATTGTACCAGAGTCAACGGGAGTCCTATATAAAGGACTCTCCTCTGTATATTCTGTCTTGATCTGCTCCTTCTAGGAAACGGTGAAAGTGGTGTGAAACGGTGAACTTTCATTTTCTCTCCACCAATTTCACACATCTCTCTGACTCCGCTCGCTCTCTGCAACTTTCACCAGGATTACATTACTCCAACTTTGTAGCCGGTAATTGGGTTATTAAATATTGAATAAGAATGAGAGTAGGAGAAAGGGTATTTCTTTCCATGAATCACATTCATTTAGAGAACACGACGAATTACCCACTCTCTCTCCTCCGGTGTGCTTCTCACAGTCAGGATATGCACGAGCCCATGATCACTGTTGTTTCCCACTAACTTTTTAAATTACCGATGGAGAGAGCGGAGAGGTTTTCACCCAAAACTTTACGAGAGTCCAAACAAGCTTTGAGAGAAAGAGGCCAGAGTAACTACATACATAATTTCTCAAGGAATCCTATACCTGGAGGCAATCGCTGTTGTAATAGATATTGAATAATGTGCTTCCATTACTACCTGGACTCTAAGGTTCTGGATATGGGTCACCCCTGGAAAATATGCAGTTCTACAAGGAGTGGCAGGTAAGATATAAAAATACCCCGTTTCCCATTTATTTATGGGCATCCATTCTCTTTCATGCTGCTCTGCTTTCTCCTTTCATAGAGTGTACTTGTGTTTGTCTAAAGATTTTGATGAGATTAGCTAAGCATTTTAGGAAAATCGGGAGGATACAAAAAAAACTTTCTTTCACAGACAAAAAGATGAGCGGAGTATTCATCATTGCACTCTGAATGTGAAAGGACGGGAATCGGAGATCAGTAGAACAGCGAGAGTGGCACTTTTCTTTCGTCCTCCTAACTTAATTCGGTACACACAACTTGCCATTCTGCAACTGTGACTTTCTCTCTGATCTCCAAAGGCTCCTGGCGAAGGACAGAAAAGTGTGGGAGAGCGGAGTCTGAAAAGGATGTAAAAAATATAGAAAAAAAAGGATTCGACTTTGAGAAAAGCTCCTTGCTCAGAGCTTACACTCTTCTCTACTTTTTGAGTGTTCGCAAAGCTATGTACATTGAGACTCTCTCATAATTATTAGAAAGTGAGAGAAAGTGAATGAGGATTCTTTATGGAATTGGGATGCAGCTATACTTCACGTATAACTCTGAGGGTTACGACTCTGCACTATTTTTATGACGCGGCACTCCAATACGGAACACGCCAGCTAAAATCTTGAGGCAGAGAGGAGAAATTTGTCTGACAACATTTTCCAAGATGAGTTCCTATTCACACAAGGGAGAAAGTGTATTATTCTTGTAGCGTTGTCCGTTCTTGACATTAAGCCCAGAACACGTCTCCCATTCAGGCATCGAATTAAATGCTAGTATTGAATGCACTGGTTAATATGCAAAGACATGAATATATATGACTGCTCCCGAGTATTTGCAATGGCACAACAGAGCATGGCATTTCTCTTCTCTAGAGGATTTCTGCATTTATAACGGAGAAAGTTGCAATGCTACAGAGTGCAAGTGTAATAAAGGAAATATGCAAGAGTTTTGTGTGTGGACTAGCGTTGTCGTTTCTTTTAAATGAAAAATATGTAAACTGAATAATACACAGGATACACACTCTCTCTCTCTAGTTTTATTTCATTTTCCCACTTTCCCCAACACACTCCCTCAACATTCCGACAAAGGGAGAGTCCAGCAGAAAAAAGTCAAGGCAGTGGCACTAAAGTGTAGGTACAAAAGCATGAATAATAGCGTAGATGTAACAAAGATTACAAGACTCTCGAAGAAGTTGGGAAAACTGCCTTTACCAGAGTGTGTCTAGAATATTGCATTTAAGCTGCGGATAGATTCTTCATTCAAGAAGGCTGTATACCCTCTCACTTTTTCGACTCACATTCCCAACAAAATTCTCTGGTGCACAACTTCCACCACGAAAGGAATGGCGAGCTCAGAGCCAGGAGCTATGGATGTGCATAAAAGAGAGTGGAGTATAATAATATGGTGGGCACGAGTATTGCGAGAAACACTCTACTTCTCAGTTCACCACTCTAACCTTCTTCCCCGACTGTGTATTTGCTCCCTATATCCATGTGGGAAGCAGATGTACGCCATAGTAGACTCGTGTGTGCTCCGGAGTTTTCTACGGGAGTTCGTGTGCTTTTGGCAAATGGGGAGCCCCGAGTGTGCGACGGAAAAGTTGTGGAGAGACCTCTCTATATTCTCCCTTCAAAGTTGGAGTAAAAATTTTTCCTCCAGTGTCAGTCTGTGTTTTGCCTCCGTCACTGATGTTCACTCTTTCTGTGACTCTGAGTTTCTCATTCGAACCACACAGCGTGTGGTGACATAAAAAAAGGAGAGCTCCGTTCATCCTCGTCCTTTTTGAAAACTTCGATTTTTTTTCAGAGGATATACATTCAACATTGTTTTATTTACGATTTTGTTTAAAAAACAGTGAAACAAAGGGATATTTTTCGAGTGCAACATTGCACCGTTATTGGCAGTGTTCCTCAGTGATACGATTTGGAAAATAAGAGGAAATAAATGGTGAAGTCTCGCCTCGTCTCGACAATTGTGTGATCAATCTTGTATCGCCGGGCTCCCTTTGCATTTCCGCAATCTTCAGGGACCGTTCCATTCTTTTGTTGAGAAGATACACAGTTCCTTGAGTGCGTCTCAGGATTTCGGTTTTTCTATTAGTTCCTTTTCAAAGGGAGGCTCGTCAACAAGCTCGTTTTTTTTCGCTCGCCAACTCGAGATTGGAGAGATGGTCGTCTGCGGGCTCCTTCCACTGTCAATTGTTCCCTGTCAGCTCCACTCAATCAAAATAAAGTTTACTCCTGAATTCTGCTGGTGAAAGCAAGTTCGATACATGTGTTGTAGTAGAGTTGTGGGAGAAAAAAGACTGGGAAAACGAGGGGAAAGGAATGTCAATGGGAAATTGCGTAACATTATGTAGGCAACCAAATTTCTCGTTTCACAAAACCCATACGGCGACGAGTGTGATATATTTGAGAGAGTGTGTGCAAGTATTGAAAGCGGCTTTGTGAATATCCGTCGCACCTTGAACTCTGGACATGGAAAATCCATCTTCACATATCGAAATCTTGATTTCCATTTGAAAAAAAACGAACATCTCACGGCAAAAAGGAAAGTAATCCAGTGTGGAGAAGTGAAAGTGTGTTCCAAGCGTTCTCAACAACTTGATAATGTTTACAAATGGGAATGGATAAGGACCTTGTGTAAAAACCAGTCCCCCAGACCATTTTCACTCTTACATCATCTCTCCTTTTATGTCCTTTCTCTGAGGGAGAGGTCTTTGCACTTTTTTGAGGACGACCACCCAAAGAAAATAGAGACCTTCAAATCCACAAAGAAAGTACAGTTAGTTGCGCTCCATTTTTGTTTTGTGCAGTGCACCACTATTTTCGGGATTGCATTCGCTCCACATCATCACAACACATTCCGTTTCATTGCACTTGACTGGCGCATTATTACGTGGGCATTTCACCACTTTTCACGAGCAACCGTCATCCGCTTTCATTTCCGGAGTTTATCTCTTCAAGAAATAACAGAGTCATTTGCGTGAAGCTCCGAGTGAAAGTACAACATGATATTGTGGTCGTGATGATGTGCGTGTGCTCCTTTGTGATGCGGGGGTGAGGAGAAAACTATTTGTTTTAGATTTCTAAACTCGAAACGACTTTCTCCTCGTGATTGCAGTAAAGTGCAGGGGAAGGGAGAAAGTCCTTGGGGATTTCACAAATCTTTCTATTCCGCCCGTGTCTCCGATTGTGGGCATCAAGTAATAGAGTCTAGTAATGCTCTCATCTCGTCATCAACTTCGAGTTGATCATCTGCTCTGACAACATCGCCACTATCCCATAATCAACTTCCATTTCCCTAAATGGAGAAATTTCCAGCTTGATGACAATAACCTTACCAACGATAATAGGGGAAGAGAAAGTGTGTGTACGCACGTACTTAGCGCTCAAATTAAACACTGCTCCCTCCCTCCGAGAGAGATCCTGGAGAAAGTCGTGAAGTTTACAAGAAATATTACAAACTCCCTCTCCACATCGTCCTCGAGAGAAGTGATGTTTTTAGAAGAAAGTTGGGAATTTATATTTTTTGTCACAAAGTAAGTGGAAAGTTCCCGTTTTTTCAGAGATATAATAGAATGTAGAGTGTATTTTTGCTGAGTCAAGTTTTTCAAGACAAAAATACGCGGAGGAGAAAGAGGAAGTAAATTTAATTGGTTTATAAAAAATCTCAACTTTTTCCCAGACTGTCTCCATATTCTAGAATTTTTAGCTGGGAAAAGCCGTCATCACACGAACATGCAACAAGGAGTCGGAAAAGTGTATAAACTTCTACAAATCTCACAATGCTTGTCATCACAGAAAGGTTTCTCTATTTACAGAAGTTTCCCCCAACTTTTTTTTTCTGAAATTAGATGACACGACAAAAGAATGGCACTTGTGTTACATCTTGTATACTTCAATGGTAAGGGTTTGTGTTTCAAGTCGAGTTAAGTTTGTCTCGAAAGGGAGTGGATAACATGTACAAAAATGATGTCCACTCCAATCCTCTTTTGAAGAAATAATTCAAGTGTAGGAAAATAGTTGTACGACAATATAGGAACAGTGATTTGTGCGAGAAAAAAAGCACTTCCTTTATCATTGAAAAACATGCCACTCTCTTCGTAATCGTGTGTCTAAAACACTTATTGCACTAAAGACAAAAATTAAACCAGTTGTTTGCAAGATGAGAGACATATGCGCTCAATCCGGTAGCTTTCATGTATCATTATCCGTTCCAAATCTATCACTTTACGAAGAAGAATGAGTCTTTTATTGTGAAGGAAATCTGGTGTGCCGACGACCTTATTTCAATGTTTCCAAATGATAAATTAACGTTATAAGCACTCCGCTCGTATTGCTTTTATCAATTCAGAAAACGTAATCAGGTGCTGTTTTCAAACATCCACATTTTCATTCCCGTTTAGACGGATTTTTTTAAAAGAATGAATTGCTTGCAGACTACGTCTCCTCCTACGAGAACGTGCCAACGTCGTTACAAAGTTTTAAATTCATCTTGGTGACAGAAATATTAGGTGTTTTGCCAAAAGTTGAGCACCCTCCATTTACTTTTTAGTGTTCTCTCCTTTTCCCGAGATCAAATAACCGCATGATAATAATGTCTTACAGGCTTTGCAGCTTTGAAAAGCAAAGTTTTTTCATGTGTGTGCAAAAAGAGAATAGCTCGAACCACACGAGAAGACCAAAACAATGTTGACTAAATACTCCCGATTTTCGGTGGAGTGTGTTTGTGTGTGTGCAATGCGTAATTAACGCGCAAATGTGGATGACAGAATGACAGTTTGCCGGGACAAAAGGCTGACACACATTTATAAATAATGGGAGCTCTTCCTGTCTCTTTTTTTACCCGTGTCGTTTATCATTTCACCCCAGACTGATTATCGTGGGGATTATTGTGTTTTAATTAGTCATTTTTTGTCAGTAATTTAGCGAAAGTAAAAAAAAAAGATTGAAAATGATTACGGATTTAAAAAAACATGCTTGTTTAGATTAAGTATGTTCGTTCAATTACAATGCGATTTATTTCCTGGTATTTTTTTCAAAGCATTTTAGTCTTGAGTTCAAAAACATTGACAAAAAGAGAACATGTTTCGCGTGTGTAGTCAATATATTGGGACATCATCAGAGAATGATGAGAACAAAATATTTTCACAGACTTTTAAAGCCTTTAGTCAAACACATGTGGATACTCAGCTCGAAATGTGCATCGTCGTCCTCATAAAAAATTCCAAAGCCAGGAAATGTTCCCTTTTTTATCCGTATGGTAATGGAGGCTGATACTGATAATATTTGTACGTTTTGTGTACCTCTACAATGTAGTAATCCTATACCCACACACGAAGCCTATAGCGCATTGTAACAGTGTGCATACTCCGTCGGAAGTCTGTGTAAGGAGATTTCACAGGTTTTTGGAAGTTTCCAGAGAGTTCCGAGTTTGTGGGAAAACGTCACTTTCCTCCCTTTCTGTTTTGTGCATATAATGTAAGTAAACATGAGAACCGTACACCGTTGCTTCTCCATTGCGTTTCATTTCGGAGGAAAAGCGGCTTTGACAAGATTATAGCATTTTGATTACTCAAATTATTATCACGGCTTCCCCTCCCTATTTCCTCTAGAAACGGGGAGAAAAAAGTGATCATTTTCGACAACGATTATTTCTGTGTAAAAGACAGGAGGAAAGGAACGACTTCAGTAATGTAGCTCGAAGGCCAATGCTTACAAAGCTAGGTCCGTATTTTTTCGTTTTTTTCTCTTCTAGAGAAAAAAAGCAACTGTTATTGCTCACGCCTAGTGTGACGATAACTCGCGTCCAGCTGTGATATGTTGTGTAGGCTGTCGTGTTGTTTCGAGATACAGATATCATGGAGAGAAAGTCCTGGAGAAATCAAATTCCCCCATTTTCTCTAATCTAGACAAGAATATTTCCACCCGAATCTTTCCACTTTCACGCTGGAGCAGTCCAGGAACAGAGGCATTACACCGGATTTTTTTTTCAGACTATTAAGATTATGTATCCGTTCGACTTAATTGAAGTTGTAGTGCCTTTATTACTAATACACACTTTCGACGAAATGGGCCCCAGGACTTTTTTCCCGGATATGTTCCAGTGTGTAATGTGTTTTTGAGAAAAGTGTAAAAGACAGTTTGCTGCAATTACTTCTGCACATGAAATGTACTTTCTTCCGGAACAGCCCTGCTAGAAAAAAAACTTAATTAAGTTCTACAATGTTGGAGGCACGTCGACACTAAACATGGAGTCTTTTTAGTGTTGGGGACTTGCCTTGTGCAAATGTGTACACGTCCGTGAACACACGAAGCTGATGAGAGATGACTAGACAGATCTGACTTTGATTTTACAACTTGACCTCCCTTCCTTTAGAGTTAGAAGTGAAAGCTCCACCAAATAATTGTGTAGGAAAGGTCTCATTAATAATTCCGATTTACCGAGCACCCTGTCAACTCAAATCAACTTAGGGCTTTCTCTTCAAACACCGAGGCTATCTCGATGGGCCTGTCTTCTCTGGAAGCACTCTGTAACCTCACTAGATACACAGAGTCTTGAACTTTATATAACCGTCTCTTTTTCCTATACAATTTAATTCTGAAGCATGTACATAAGTCTCTCAAGAGCAGGCTTTCAATGCTATTAAAGGAGTGCCACTTTGTTGTTTTTTAGCTCTAAATGTATGATTTTCGTAAATGACGATGTCAACTACTCCCATCAAACTTCACAATAATAATTATGTAACAATAACATCGTCATCTAGTTGCGTATTACAACAATCTTACCATCAATTAAAACGTCTATTTATATAAGCATTTCTCATTAGGCGACGCCAACAAAATAGATAACCTGCTCTATCATTCATTTTCCAGACAGCTGCCCTCCTCCATATTTCATCAGGATTGATGAACCAAAGCTGAGACGAAGTTGGACATCGGTCTCCACAACTAGGACAGTATACCACACCTATATGTGCACAAAGTGAACAGGAAACCAGTGTGGAAAACAAGTTCATTCATTCTAACTCTTCTCATCCAGGCGACTGGTGACAGTGACAAGGCTCATCCATCTAAATAGAGTGAATGTGACACACAGCAATTCATCGCGGAAAGTGTGCAACTTATTAATACCGTCTCTGATTCCACGACCATCAGAGTGTCACCTTCCACCACCGCGAGTAATGAAATGTAATATGCATAATGTACCACCACCTCATTCCCACCTCAAACCTTTGAGAGTGACACAGTGTAGAATTTTAAGATTTTAGACAAGAATTCGCGGAATTTTGAGGGACTCCTGGAACACGACGAAGTTGTTTTATTTACAGTGTTCACTTTGTGTAGACAAAAACCAAGTTTGTGTGCCCACTTCCCACTTCAAACAAAAACGTGTGTGCCCAAGTTTTTACATGTACAACTCTCTGATGAGGTAATTTACACTAAAAGAGGGACGCGTTTAAAAGCGATGTCATGAAAAGTTGAAAACTCTGCGAAAATCCCTGTGAAGTGGCATTTACCTTTGCGAAGATAAAAAACTAAACTTTTTTGCAGAAAGTAATTTCTATCATAGTTATAACACATATCTGTGTCCAAAAAGAACTAAAAAAAATTACTGCTATATGCGATCTGTGCGTGCCAGAATGTTGATGGGGTATTCATGAATAAAAAGTTGAAAGTCTTGTCACTTTCCTGATGCCATCATCTCGTCATTAACTCGTTCACATCAGAGTCCTTCAAAAGTCAAGAGAAGACCATTGTTCCGATCCCAGAACCTTAACTCATACTTTTTTTAGGAATATAGGAAGCAACAGAGTGCGCAAAAGGATTGTTCAAGTGTGCTCTGACATTTGTCAAATGTTATATCTCCGTTCATCAGCCAACTCGTATTTCGTTTGAGTGAAACTTTTTTATCAGTATTAAAACACAGACTTTTATCGCAGTGTATCTCTCTCAAAGATATTCGTGTTTTTGTCTCATGTAAAAAAAATCCCTGTTTTATACAAAATTATATATCTCTGTGTGTGCTCCCTTTTCAACGTCAGTCACAATGAAGAAACTTTCCACATCATTCCTCACAGGCTTCGGCCTCGGAGAGCCGGTCCTCCTTCTCGTCCTCATTTCGGCGGTGTCACAGTGGACGCCAACAGGTATAAGCCCGTTGGTTATTTTAATTTTTGGTAAAATGAGCTCGCTTTTTCCTGCCATATGCTACAGCTTTCTAAACTTTTCTAATAGGCGTGTTTCACCATGATTTCGGAGTAACAACCATCATAATAATGCGTACCATAAAATGATACATATAGTGTCGAAAAAGTTGTGGAATTTTTTTTGCTTCTAGGTAAATTTTTTTTTGCCATTTTGTTTGACAAGTGGAATGTGGAAAAGTCATAAAATTGTGTGACAATACCAAAAGAAGCTTCACAGAATTTATGTAGATGTTTGCCAACTTTTTTACAGAATGGTTACACGTTCATCGTCTATTGAGAGTGTAAATAGGATATTATATGTTTCCTAAGAGGATTTTTAATTCTCAGCCGAGTAACCGTCTTTTCCTTTAGTAGAGTTTTGTGAGCTTCTTATTGATACTTGGGGAAGAAAATTACTGTACTTAACGATATCATTGCATTTTCCACGGGACTCTGCTCAAACCATTCGAGTGTGACTGATTTCGTAAGAAATTCCCTAATAACGTCCGTGTTTACACCGGCTTTTCTCCACTGGAGAAATTTCTCGAGTAAATTTGTTTACTTCAACAGATCAGAGTACGGAAAAAAATGGAAATCTACGAAATTGGATTTTTTATAAAAAAAATAGTATACAGCAAAAAGCTTATATAAAAATAAAAACCGGATATGTGGCAGACGTGTTTTGCCTCTGGATATTTAACGAGTTGAAAATCTGTTGATGGATGTTCGTAAAACATAAAGGGTACAAAAAAAGTCTCGTCATATATTGACAAGCGGTGGAGGTAGAAATTCCAGGAAAAAGTTGGTTAAAAGTAAGCGCATTTCGAGCTTTATTTTTTGTAATATGAATTGGGCACAATTCATGTATTACACACACCTTTATGTCTGTAAATTACAATTAAAAATGATTGTACATAAAAAGATGGGTTTATTGACTCTTTTTTCTTACGCTTATGTTTTAACATATTTTTCTTGTGTGTCCTTTATTTTTGTGGGTTTTTGGCCGTTTCTATTTACCATCTCAAATATTCAGTGAAATTACACGTGTCAAGCCCAGCAGCGTCTGAAGATAACTGTATTTCTGTTCAGAACATATGTGCGTGTACGTAATGTGAGGAGTAAGAAGACCGGAAGAAATTTATGCAAACTACATATCTATATTCTCGAGATAATAATATAACTCTTTTGAAAAGTCACATTTTCCCGGAGTATTAAGCATATTTAAAAAGCTTCTCAGAGGATCAGTGGGATACTTGAGAGGCAACTATATAAACAGCCGAACTAGCGGAAAAAGGCCCGCTATATATTCGCACACTCACACGACGACGAGGAGATAAATATGAAAGGAGCATTTCAAAAAAACCATACGTAAACTCTCACTTTCTCCACAATATGGGAGAGAGTATCTTCGCCACTTTCTCTGGAGAAAATGCGGCTTTTCAGAAATTGCTTGTGTGTGTGTATTAGTAAATCCTTCACGAGGAGGAGAAAGTCGGAAAAGCAATCTACTCACAGTTCTCTCTTTCCCTAATCTTTTCCACTCTGATTTATCAGGAAAAGTAATGAATTTCACTTCCTCATCCACATATCCACTCATATACAATGGAGAAAGCATGGACTTTACTGGAAAATCTGCTGCTTCTACACAAGAGGACTACACCACTCCAGAGTGAAAGTGATCTTAAGGATGAGCTCAAAAAATGGTGGTTATTATGTTTGTGTGTTCACGAGTTTCCATTACTCTCTCAAAAAATTTTACCAATGTTTTCCACTCGACAAACAAACCATAAATGTCCTAAGTGCTCTATCTCGTTGGGTGTATCCAATTGTAATTTTCAGTGTTGTCATCAATCCTTTCAAGTTATTATTTCCCGTTTCAGATAAGTCACTTTCACTTCTACCCATTTTATGCGGAAAAAGTACGTGGTAAAGTAGGAGGATTTTGTATGCGGCTTTACTTCCCGTCAGTTTATGCATTGCAGTTACATTTTCCTCACAAAAATTATGATACTGCTTTTGCACGCCAATTATGGGACATTGAGACAATGTGGAGAAAGCACGATGAGTTCAGACTTCCTAATTCTATTCATTTTTACATTCGACTCTCTGCTTTAGGAGGATTTCAGTTGTCTGTCCGCCCGTGCAAATGGAATACCAAGAATTCTGGAGAAAGTCTTTTATATTCCTGGAACTTTAGTGAAAGTAAACACATATCTGAAAGATCTATTTAAAAAATTAATTAATGCGTGTGTTCTCCTTCACGCACGTTCCACAAGCTACCGTCATGCACCTCGTGTAGCCCGTATCGGACAAAAGTGGAGCTCTGGAATTATTATTTCTTTTCCAGCTCACCATGCTCCCGTCTTGAGCAAGTAGTAATTTTCTTCCTCGATTCGAAAACCGCACGACCGAAACGAAAGTAACGAAACACATAATAATATGAGCTTCCCCATCGAAAAGGAAAGTCATAAATCTGCCATATCTCCCTCTTTTATATATACGTCCTATCTCATCTCACTTTTAAAGGAGGACGGTGGTAATATAAACAAATCATGTAGTTTCCTATGTGGTTTATGCGTTGTGCAACTCAATTTCTTCCAAAATTCGGGAACAACCTCAAACTGACTTGTTTTAACTGTCCGTATGCCAGTTTGGGAAATTATTCATATGAAAAATTAAAATTCTACTGAGATGATTTGCGAGAATGCAATTTACTCTGTACACGTGCGCTTTTACTTTTTTATGACTCGTGTGTCCTCAAAGTTTTACCTTCAATTTTTAATGCAAGGAAATACGTATAAAGCCCTATATATAAATGTATATACGAGATTCCTCTTCTCGCAATAAAAATATTTACCTTATTGTACGACAGTAATCAGTCAAGCTATCAAATCAACAGACAACCAAGAGTCGAATAAAAGGTCATCATTGTTTATTAATGGAAACGAAATTCCACCTCTATTGCCCAGGCATATGGACTTTCCTTGTGACTGGCACAAACACACGCTTTCTCCCTGAACACACAGTCCTCTGATTATTATGGTGTAGTAGTAACAACATTCAGACGAAGGGAAACAGGTACATGCAACAAAAAAGACCGAAATTGCTTGTTGAAGGTAACTCTCGTGGCTCTCGTGCATGAAGCTAGGATTGCTCATGGAAATTGCTTTTCCCTACAATACATGTATCTATTTCAGACGCTCGTGAAAAATACAAAACTGCATGCCCCCACAACCGTTTCCTGTTTGCTACTGAGGTCCTCAAAACAATTTCGTTTTTGGGAAAGAAATATATTTGAGAAAATCAGGGAAAGTAGCTTTGAAACGGTTAAGTGAAAACGCACAGGGATGCTACGCATATCCCTATTTTTCATTGAGTGAGTGCTCTCACTGAAATCCATAAAGTCAACTGGGCCGTAAATGGTTTGTTGGAGAAAAAAAGTTTTCCTACAATTTCTTACACGAGGTACGTAGTGCTCTTGCACACTCACCATTTCTCACGCTAGGATCCGTGACGTGCAATAAAAGAGGTAAAAGAGATACTCACATCGCTCCGGATTGAAGAGAAAGTAGAATAAATATGTGTGCACACGAGGGTACACAAGTTTTAAGAATTTGTTTTGTCCGAACAATGGTGGAAATTGGAATGGGTTCTGGGTCGAAAGTGTACACAAGGAAAAAAACTTTCACCTCGCTTTTCTTTCCTGTTTCGTAAAAAAAGGAGAATACAACGATGTGACTGAAAAGAAACAAAATTTTGGAGGAAAAAAAAAGTAGAAATCGTTGTCAGCCCACCATCATCACAACGAGATGTAACGAGTTTGACAAAAGGAGAAAGTTTATAGCATGCACTTTGCTTGATGCATTCTAAAAACAGTGATCGCCTTCACTTTAACTCTGAACATATATCAGAACGAAGGGTGCTCACTTACGTAACAAATAAGGTAGAGAAAGGAGAGGTAATTTTAGAGACTTGTTCTTATATCTCTTGGCTTGTGTGCATAAATGAATGGTGGAATCCTTCCAGTGAAGCATGATAAGATGCTGGCAACAACCCGTATCGAAAATTGTATTTTGAAAAAGGGAAAACACTCGAGAAACAAAGTTATACACAGTGAAAGTTGTGAGCCCGTGTTGCTGCACTTCATCGCGATGATGACGGTAGGATATTTCTCTTACGGATATTTTATGCAGGACTATATACTCCTTTTACTTGTGACACAAAGCTGATTTTTAGCTCTTATAGCCATCCTTTTTTGAATAGAAGGGAGTAGTTTACCGTTCGAGTTTTTGGCTACTTTCACCGTCGTCTTTTCCCCATGTTTCGTAAGCTGCCAAGAGGAGAAGTAATAAAAATTTCCGACACTTGTTAGAATTCTCACAAAGGTTCAGAAAATCAACATAGCAGCCCACAGTCGCAATCTGCTTTCACATGTTTGGAAAAAGAAAGTGAATGCTAATAACTCACGTAGTGCTCCGCTATTTCCATATTATGGTGATGTCCAAACGCACGAACAGGAAAGAATAGTCAATCTTGATTTCTCTTGTTTTTACATTTCAGCGTAGGTGTACTCCACACGTCAAGGTGAACAAATGTGGGGTTACATAAAATATTGAAAGGAAAACCTGTCGACGTATGGTGCATTACTTTTTGGACCTCCATATCTGAGTGTGTTCTCACAGCGGGCTTCCACATTTAAAATTCGAGACGTGAAAGGAGTCAATTGAATTGAAATATGGCACCTGCATAATACCCGATGCCTTTGTCTGTAGTTTTTTTTATGAACGTCTGTTTCAAAGGTGTGCATATGGCCACATAACCGTAAAAGTTGTGATAAAATATGCGGGAATGACATTCAGCAGACATTTTGTAACACAAAACAGAAGGAGGAGAAAGCGGAAAAAATGGCGGATGGAGCTGTATAAATGGATAGAGATAATTGCATTTTGTCAGATATGAAGGGCGGTGAAAGCAGGAAGATGGATACTGGAATGCATCCAGCTACGTTTTCCAGAAGGCGAAGGATAATCAGTTTTAGTTGGGCCGTCGAGAATATCCATGAAGTTCACGAGGGAGACGGATAAAAAATTGGAGGCTTTCTCCCAATTGCGGAGAAAGCTAGAAGGATATATTGTGGTGAGGTTTATACAAAAGCATTCTTGTATATTATTTTTTCGAGGTGCATCTATAAGATATAAGTTGGTGCAGAATTTTTCCTCGATATTGGAGCGTTATTTTTCTCTCCACCGACTGCAAGAGAGTTCATTATTTCATCGTGAGATGAAATGCAACCACCACTTCAGAGACCATTCAAGCGTTGATTAATGTCTAGGAGAAAGAGAAGTCGTTGTCGAAAACTAGATGAATAGTAAAGCGATGGTGATAAGCTGGATAAAAATGCGCCTTTGATAAGAATGTGATTTCACGGCGGGGGGAGAAAGGGGGTGAAAGCTCTATAATTATGATAGTTATGAAGAACATCAGTCTAATATTAAACACGGAAGAGGATATGATAGACAGCGGTTTTCACGTGGGAGTACTCCTTTCTCCAGAAGAAATTTTATATTTACCTTCACTTATGGGAAAGCGGAGAAAGCCGTGTGGAGTTGATGGTAGATTGAAGATTTGAGAGCAGATATTTCTGATTATTCTAGAACGTTACTCAAGCTGAGATTAAATCGCCATATTCTCGATTTGAATATACTTTTCGGTTTCAGCTCCTTGTAGATAAGTTTCCAAACTGTAATTTGTCACGATAAATTATTACAGTTTATCTTATTCAGGTTTGAAGAATTGTGACTTGGAAAGCAGACTTCAAATTTCTTAAGAGTCAAACTGTGTTTGCATGAAGAAATGCTAAAGATACGTCTGGAATATAAATCTGCCTTAAAAGGGACATCCATCATCGCATTTCTCAATGACTACAAGGCTGGACCTCTTTAGCATTTCTTAGCATCTACTAAAACCACCACTCCATATCTGACTCGCCTAGGAACTATTTAATGATACTTTACGCGGTGAAAGTTGATGGGAGACGGAACCCTTGTATTTTTGATTCATACCTCCGGAAAGTCGTAAATAAGCTCTAAGCTTTCACCACGGAGCGCTAATTTGTATTGCCAATTTCTCCAAGAGAAACAATCCATTTTGGAAATTACTCTGTGAAACAGTGAAACATGGCGTTTTCAGAGTACTGACCCACTTTCACATCGTCACTCACCATTTGTCATGGGAGAAAGGTTGTAAAAAGTTAACTTCGGCCCACTGCATCCGGAACTAATCTATTTATGAGTATTCCATAAAAGTGAAATAATTCCGGAATCCCTCATGTGTCAAAGGAATGGTGAGTAGTAAACAAGATATATTCATAATGGGGAGAAGTCTTTTGGAATAATTCATTTCTCTTATTATTAGTTTCGCACAGGGAATGAAGGCAATTCGGAGAAAGCCGTGAAAAGTAAATATTTGTTGGTGCGTGATGGAATGATAGATTCTCCTCTGAATTTTTGCCTACGCCTTCCCTAGATTGAAATTTCCGGTCGTAGTTTCATTACGAGATATAGATTTTTTACGAGAGACCGATAGTATTCTCGTGAAGAAATGCAAAAAAAACCTTTTGCAACCCAGCTGACTTTTTGTCGACAACTGAAGGTCATAAATCTATTATTACGGTGGAGAAAGCTCTTGAAATGAGTTGTGTGTTTTGTCAGCCAACGAGGCATGAGAATGGGAACGAGAGAGGTTGGCACTCGCCACACAAAGATATGGTAGACATAAAAAGATATAGTTTATATGTGAGATAAATGAAACAGGCTTTCTCCCTGATGGAGCTTTTTTAATAGGGTGTGCTTATTACAAAGCGAACCGTAAGAAAGACGTCGGCTATCTTGGAAAATGTGATACAATACAAATATATATAGGGTGAAAGTATGTAATGTGTTTTCGAGTGCATGTATGCAAAAATGCGTTCGTTTTGTTTGCTTTTTTTCGTTGGGTGCGGCCTGGTATGTGGCTCAGTTTTTTTTGGGAGAAAGCTGTAAGGTTGTATGTTGTGTGCCGCTACTACGGCTGTTCCAGAGTAAAATTATTGATTTTTGATAAAGACCCGCATCTTATGCTGTTCGGCATGCTTTCTTCGGAGCGGAGGCACTTGTATGCAGACTATGTTGCGAATATGTGAGCGCACATAATACGGAGAAAGCCAATCTTGGATCTGGTGAAAGTATGTGCACTCTACATTCACGGACTGCATGACTTCAGCAGTGGGATAGCAGCCGGTATATATCTGCAGCTAATTCGGTCTTTTTGCGCGGTGAAAGTCATGAATGAACAGAGAACACAGAAATTCAATTGAGATGCGCAGGTATCTTCTCGGAGCCAATTAAAGCTCAAGCTTTCTCTCAGTTTACACACAGAGTGAAAGGGGATTACAGAAAGTGCATTAAATATCTCAGATGTCTCAGAAAGGATTCAGTTACAAAGGAAAAGCAGGGAGAAAAGAGCTTCTCAGAATTTCCTCCTCTTGAATTAGGATTGAGTTGTGAGAGCCCATTAGTTTGAAAATCAGAAGAATACACGTTTTCAAAAACCCTTTTTCTTTAAACAACATCCCGGAAACGCAGCCTGTACTCTAAGAAAATTAGAGCAAAGAGCTGGTTTAATTAATTTCGGAAGAATTCATGATACATTGTATTCCTCTCAGTGGTGAATGTCAGGAACGTGCAAATTTCTAGAATTAGCAACGACGCAGTAAGAAAAGTACCGCTTTTTATAGAGCGTTGCATATGGGCGTAGAGTTTCTTCACCCAGAAGCGAAAAATGGTTGGAGCCCTTCTTTCTCTGGAAAGTCTTCAAGCCTGAAATACAAAGCAACCTGACGCGCTGAGTACCGAAAGTGTAATAACCACTTAAAAAGAAAAGCCACCTATTTACCATTTTGATCTCTCTACATCCAGCATTTCCATCTTTTGACATAAAAATCACACACTTGGAACATTTTTGACAAATATTTCTACAAAATCAACTAAACAACAACTAATGGGACAAATTAAAAGCACTTTAATGCAACCACCGTCAAGCAGACGGACAGAGGTAATGACAGAGGTACCTAGCAGTACTACTAATGTAGTACACAACAACTATTAGCCAGCTGACGCATAATGTACAAACTAACATACATATTCATAAGCTTACATGTATTAGCCTCAGTTTGAAAACAAACTTTCTCCCCTCCCCATTCATAAAGTCAAGATACGGCTTTTTCGTCATCAAGTATCTAGGAGCTTTCACATACTCACTATAGTCCGTTCAGCTAATCTTTGATATACTTTCGGAGAAAGTATGGAGGATGCGTGTAGATATGGTGTGCGTTACTTTTCCGGAGTATGTGGGACGCACATTTCTTTCGATTTAGAAACTCTTCTTTCCTTTTTCCGATGTTGCGAATTTCCTACCTTCATACGTCTCCTCGCTGTCTTACCAAAACTTTCTCTTCTCACAGTAGCTCATGTTTTTGTAGTGATTACCTCCAACTATACGCCGAGTACACAGAGAGAAAGTACACTTTCACCCAGAGTCCAAATGCCTATTTGTATTAATAAAGGCTATACATAATATGTGTTATACACACAAAGGCGAGACACCGCTTTCACCAAACTTCAGACTTAGAAATCTTTTTTGTACATAAAAGAGAGGAGAAGCTTGTCACAGAGTGAAAAGAAAGTGGCACTCCTAACACAGATACACACACATCGTATAGAGAGGAGCATATTGTAAAACAAAAAGAAAAAAGGGGAAGTCACAAGTTCCGCTCACCGACTTGTTAATGCATGATATAAACGTAGGAGAAAGTAACGGGATTGTGCTGACACACTTTCTCCTCTCGTTTCCCCTTTCCGCTAGGTCAAAACACGGATATTTTTCTGCACTGCATTGAGAGTAGCTGTAGTTTTCTCTCAGAGAGAAAGTGAGAGAAAGTAAGGAATGAGTGGTACGTGTGTATGAGTTAGTGTAAAAATCTCTTGCCACGGGGTACTTCAGCCGGCATCTCATTTTTTGTTGTTGTGAACACCGTAGTAGCTCAACACGCAGTTGCTTTCTCTCTGCAGTGAATTTCGTGCTCGCAATAACATGGATGGTGAGGATGAGAAATTTTTCAGGGAAAATCAAGAGGTTTGCTGGGAAGAGGTTATAAATTTAGAACAACCCAAAAGCACACATTTTCCAGTTGAATTTTTTGTGTAAACATAGGTCACTTTCTCTACTTGAGCACACAATATCCTCTATTATCCTTTGTGGAGCACCTTTCAAAAGATAGGCTCTGGATGAGTGTAGCTCTTGTTTGACATATGCCACCTCCGAGCAAACTTCCTTTGTGCGTTTTATATCACTTAGGAAAATGAGTGGACTACCTCTGCCTCACTGCGTTGGAACAGTGATACAAGAAGAGTTTTCTTCAGACTTTCTCTTTCTCTTCAACCCATTAAAATTTTAAGCGCAGATTGCTTCTATTCATATCTTTTGTACGAGGCAATGTGTGTGAGCAGGCGAGAGAAAGCAGAGAAAGTCCGTGAATGCTACGAGTGAAATGCAGGTCGAATCTCTATTTTACATCTTCCCCTAAACCTACAAGCAACTGCTTTCACTCAAAAATAGAATATAGAAGAAGCTCAAAGGAAAGGTGTGTGAGAGAGAATTTCATAAATAAGTTTTTCACTACTACTTTCTCCCTTTCATTAAACTCCCTTTCATCACTCACCCAGTTTTACAATCAAGACATTTCGGTGAAAGCTCTGGAGCTTGGCTAGACGAGAAAAAAACGGTGTTCTACATCTGAATCAAAATGTTGGCAGAGGAGAAAGTGAAGACAAAGAAGAATACTAAGTGAAAATTACGACAGGTGCTGTGAATACCGAAGTAGGTCTCATGTCTTGAATTAATATCAGACTGTCGATTTTTTTCTCTCTCCTCACTTTCGAGCTACCCGAGTATAAGGTCAAGCCACAAACAAAAGGACAAATTACCATTTCATCAACTCTCCACTTGTGACAATATACATGTTTAATTCCTCATACCTGACTTATGTAAGACAATTAGTTACTTTTGTTCCAGGCGGGCTTCGCTCCTGAAAAATTAATGGGCTCAATCAAGTTTCCGTGGGTTTCCTCAATTACAACGCTTTCCTTTTGTCTACCTCTTCCATTTTTAATTACTTTTTGCTTCAACATCATATCGATACGTGTGGCTCGTGAAATTGTTCAAAATACATTAATCAGGATCCAGTCATAAAGTTGTAAAAAATTGTGATACAATCCGTGGAACACTCTAAAACTCAAGTAGGAACATCAACTTTCTCTTCCCCATGTTTGTC